>JAEAOA010002316.1:0-150000 GCA_016746295.1 Potamilus streckersoni | reverse complement strand
CAAGCACTGAAACATAAGGCTGTACTGGGTACATGCCAAATACAGGTACATACAGAGCTATTAGGCCCCAAACTGTAATTCCACCTACCATATATATATTTGCTCATTAATAAAGTCTATATGCAAAACCATAAACCCTGATCAGTCATAGGATAATGCACATGCAGATCAGGGTCCACGCTGTTTGTTCAACTGATTACTTCTAACAAGCTATATAGACTAAGATCTACTAGTGCATTATGGGACAGATTTGGATCTGTGAAGTTTGCAGTTGGACTGAATTTACAAAGAAATAAAAATACAATAAGCACTAAACCCCGAAAATGAATGCTTTGGAAAAACGATTAAAGAGACCAGATTCAATTTAAAGTAAAAAATGTACTCCCAAAGGTATAATCAGACAAAGGAAAAATTAGATTTGAACACAGACTGAAATCCACAATGGAAATTTTAGATTTGAACACAGACTGAAATCCACTATGTCCTCAGATGATTAAGGCTGAATTTAAACATCAATCATCATGAATCACTTCATCCAAATGCAAAATGGAGACAATCAGTAACAACAGGCTTGATATTTCTCCTTTAGATTTACACCTAATTAAAGAGTTTCCATTTGCTCTGATTACTACGTGTAACTGCAAGCTGCATGAATCTTTGCAAACCTCCAAGGTAATTTCCTTCACATACTGGAAAGAATTAAAATGTCTCTCCATGAACTATATGGAAATAAAATTATAGTTGAAAGGCTGAAACAGAGAATTTGGACTTGTCAGCCCTTGGATTAAGAAAGAAATTATTTGCAAATCTGTTGGTTTAGAGTTACAACAAAGTTTCAAAATATCCTTACTTCTAATAGCAGTAAATCGGGTACATTACTAAGAAAAACTGATATGTGTAGAACCAGAAGTTAAACATTTAACATTTTCATTGCATGTTTCACAAGTTCATCCAACCAGCTTGGAATAATTTCTGCTACACAAGACATGTGAGTGCCATGTACACTTACTTATGTATCCAACTGGAAAGGGCACAAACCCAAATCTGCCATCACATAATGATTTGAGTCAATGCAGTTTGTTAGGAGTAATCAGTAGAAAAAACAAAATACACCCTAACTGGCTAGAACATTATATGATATCAAACACAGTGTTTATGTTGTTCATAGTTGGACTTGACCTGTCAGTGAACATATACAGTATATGTAGGAATTTGAAAGCAATGATCAGTAATATGGTTGTAAAGTATAATTATTAAAAAAAATTTACTTGTTGCTATTATACTTCTATAAATCTGCAATTATGTTTAAAAAAGTGTAAAATGTGATGGTTAAAAAACCCTTTCAGTCTTGGCATTGTCAGCTTTCATATCTACTATTCATAGTGAAAATAAAAGCACAGCAGTTCAATGAAATATACTCTGGCCATTACCAAGTTATTGTATCTCTCACTTCAATCTGTAGCCAACTAAAACAAACTAGTTGTTTGACCATTCATTAAAGACAGTCCAAGCACACATGAGAATTAAGTAAAGTGGGTGTCTATGCAATTTCCATCCATAATAGGAATAAATATCTGGATGTTCCAATGCATGTAAACCTGGGTGGTCCAACATCTTTAACACTGTGGTTCACATGGCCCAAAATTGTAAAGTTCATTGGCCATATTATATATATATATATATATATATATATATATATATATATATATATATATATATATATATATATATATATATATATATATATATATATATATTATAATTAGACTATAATTGTAGAACTGACTTTTGTGTATGAGTTGCAGGCCACAAAAATATGATTGAAAGGCCATGTTTGGCCTGAAGTTGGACCAGTCTGATATAAAGCAATAGCCATGTAATGGTCATTCTTTAGCCAATTACTATATCCAACCACTCTCTTGCTTTCATCTTCAATTATTTAACTTTGAAAATCAAGAAATTATTTTATTTTTAAAACAAATACATACATTTTCTCCCCTCCCACCATTCCATCAGCTTAATACAATGTATCATCATGTGACCTTGAAAATATTTCAAGTCACCAATACCAACGGGGTCTTGGTACCAAATTAAGGTATCAGAAAGATCAGGCTGGTCTGGTTTGATGCAATTGTTTCTCAAATAATTTGTAGGCATGATAGATAACACAAACCCAATGTTTTCTCCTTCATTAGAGGTAAGAGGAGGGAGGGACTCAAATAAGTCTGATTCAAGCTATTACACTCTTGTCCTCTCTAGTAATTGATTTGATGAAGTTTGATTTCAAAATTTTGGTTAGTACATTAGCTGATATGTTATGTTGTTAGTACATTAGCAGATATGTTATGTTATAAACTACTTTATGAATTTTCAATCAATTTCACATTCTGCAGTGTAAAACTTGTTGAGTCAAGTAGCTGGAGAACTTATGTTAAATAAAGTACACACACAACATTGTGTATGGCAGTGTGTGTATGTGAGGTATGTATGTGTGTGTGTGTGTGTGTGTGTGTGAGAGAGAGAGAGAGAGAGAGAGAGAGAGAGAGAGAGAGAGAGAGAGAGAGAGAGAGAGAGAGAGAGAGAGAGAGAGAGAGAGAGAGAGAGAGAGAGAGAGAGAGAGAGAGAGAGAGAGAGAGAGAGAGAGGGGGAGCTGTATGTCATTACAATGCAAAAATAATAGTTATTTCCCCTTATTATTTCCCTTATCAAAGACTATGGGTGGGAAAATGTTGCTTTCACAAGTTTCCTTGTAACACTTGTTTTTCACAAAACAAAGGAATGATATAAAAAAGATATTAACTAAAGAGATGAGTAAACTCAAAGCCTTTGCTGACCACATGTTTAACGTAATATGCAAACTTATATTTTCAAAAAGAGCTTTATCCTTATGAAAATCACTGTCCAACACTGATGCAGGAGGTCATGAGGTTTGAACCCAGGCTTAGTCATACCAAAGATTTATCAAAATGGTACTAGCAGCTGCCTTGCTAAGTTCTCACCATTAAGAAATTATTGTTAGGACTGGTCAACCTGGTGTCAGGATAATGTGACTGGGTTGGACATGATGCTACATGTCTGTGGCATGGTGCCCCAGTGCTAGACATTACTATAAACTGCCACACTGCAGACATTGTAGAGATATGACTGAAATTGTTTTAAAGCTACATTAAAAATCAAAAACACAAAAACAATCCTTAAGAAAATCACTTATTTTGATGCAATAATTATACAGATTCAAGTACAAGGTTTGTATAAACTTTCTGCTTGCATTTTGACTATAAAAGTCCTAACTGCATGTTCAAAAATTAAACTGTTCATATAGTTTTATTAGAACTATTGCTGCTGTTTTTAACACTAATATACCCATGTCATTTTTCTAATGTAACATGTATGATGTATACCTGCTCACAAGTTCTGATCTGGATCAATGCAGTTTGTTAGGAATTCTTATAAAGCAAACAACATAGACCCTGATCTGCAAGCACATAATGCAAAGTCAGAACAGGGTTGATGTTATTTGCAGTTGAGCCTGACTCAGAAGCGAGTATATATAATCAGATATATATGAGAAGCTGTTATGGCTGGCTATTTTGTCCATGCAAAATCCAATAGGTAAAAACAAAATTTTTAATTAAAATTGTTTTCTAGACTCATGATTTTCACAACTAGATACAACTTTGTCAGGGTATGAAAAAACTTAACCCAATTTCTTTTGCAATGTTTCATCTGTTTGTGTGATATCTAAATTGGTTTATGTCAGCTCTAAAAAAGGGAGTTTAAAATTCATACACAAACTCCTATGTCAGAACTGATGCTCTTTTGCATCATAAACTTGAGTCTAACAAATTCTTTTAAATTTATTAAAAGCATTTAGAATGACATTTTAACTGGTATAATTCTATAGAAAAGTATTTTGTCTTTTCTATAATTGGATCTGCTTATATTGACATGGATTGTGGTGATGGTATAGAACCTGAAACAATGAGTGCTAAAACAAAAATGTACCAGTTGGTTTTAAGTACAAAACCCTTAACATGGAGTTCCTGTATGTGAACTTTGAATAATAGCATAACAAATTGGAACTAGATGTTGCCATTAAAGAAGATAGCTGATTCATCTGTACAGTTGCTGTAGAGCTATTCTGTTTATGTCCTTTGATTCCCAAAAAGTATTATACTTCATCAAAATGGTATAATATCCATGCAATGAGCTAAAACTTGATATTATAAACCATTTGGCTTAAACACATCTCTTTTTACAAATAAAAAATTGTAGACCATTCTTAAAGATTTAAACTGAAATCTCTGTAAAGTATTAATGAAAAATGTGGCTAATATTTAATATCATTGAATTTTCAGAACATTTGTCAAACAACAATTATGCAATGTGCTCACTTGGAACAACATATTTTAACAACGTTAGTTACAAAGTAAATGCAATTTTCAATATTATAATTGTGATGTTTAATTTGTGAAAATATTGCGCTTTGAAACACTGGGAAATTTACAGTTTATAATAACACTTGTCTTTAGATTAAAATTTATCATTCAGAAGAAAACAATTTGTTTTTACTTGCAAGCTAATTTTATTCCAAGTCAAACAGTATATATTTACAGATGTTGATGAGTGATTTGATTAAAGACTGGTGGTCAAAAAGCAGTTTTAAAAAATATTAAATTCTTAGAAAGTATTTTTTTAAATTATAATATTTTGAGCATTTAAAATTTAGTTTTAGATTTAAAAAAGAGTATTAACTATTTCATCACATTCATTTATCAAACCCAGCCACATATATTCTAATATATGAGTGACAAAATGATCATAAGGGGAGTAACTCTATCCAGAATAGTACACTGAGAGGTGTGCAGAATTACTAGTATTAGTATGCTGGTTTCCCATGGCATTTTCACTGTCCTGGTACTTTGGTACTTTCCATCAGTATGGAATGAATGGAAATTCTTGAGGAATATTCTTGCAAATTTACTGATATTAACTGTATCTTTTTTCTGTCAATTTTTTTTCTTTCTTTTCTTTTATCAAAATACATTTCTAAAATAATAAATTTGATTAAAAACATATTTTTATTTTAATTATTCATATATGTGTTTGATAGGTATTATAAAGCCAAAATTATGGCCAAATAGGGTGTTGTGAAAGAGATTGAAACTAAATCCAATTTTTGGAAAAATTTAAGATTTAAATTTTTCTTATAGTTATTTATTAACATTATGTAATTATGTAATTTCTCATATCCACTAAATATTTTCTCATTTGTTAGCAAGTTATTTAATGATTGTTCGTTCTCTCTCTCTCTCTCTCTCTCTCTCTCTCTCTCTCTCTCTCTCTCTCTCTCTCTCTCTCTCTCTCTCTCTCTCTCTCTCTCTCTCTCTCTCTCTCTCTCTCTCTCTCTCTCTCTCTCTCTCTCTCTCTCTCTCTCTCTCTCTCTCTCTCTCTCTCTCTCTCTCTCTCTCTCTCTCTCTCTCTCTCTCTCTCTCTCTCTCTCTCTCTCTCTCTCTCTCTCTCTCTCTCTCTCTCTCTCTCTCTCTCTCTCTCTCTCTCTCTCTCTCTCTCTCTCTCTCTCCCTCTCTCTCGCTCTCTCTCTCTCTCTCTCTCTCTCTCTCTCTCTCTCTCTCTCTCTCTCTCTCTCTCTCTCTCTCTCTCTCTCTCTCTCTCTCTCTCTCTCTCTCTCTCTCTCTCTCTCTTTTAAACTGTAGACTTCAGTATCAACACTTCCTAAATTTATCAACAAGGTTTTTATTATCAAGACAATGTCTTTCACTAGGTTTAATTTTCAGTGTAAGCTTTATCATCCCACTTAAGTTACAGTCTTAATTAGATTACAGGTTGTATAACAATTAACATATGAATAGCAAATTTATCTGCTGTAAGTTGTTGACCTTTAATTGTTAGGGGAGGGGAGGAGAGCTCCAATTTTCTTTTCAGTTGAGATATTTTTTTTATCTTAGGATAATTTACTTTATTCAAATAACATAATGGATAATAATATGGTGATTTTTTTATATAATTAGAGCGGGGTATTTTATTACCAAGCTATTGACCAAAATTTTAAAACAATGTCTTAGGCCATTACCCCAGAAAATTAAATTGTTGGTCCTTAAAATAACTGTGACATACTATGTTACATATCACAGTATATTCTGAAATACTGCAGTACAAAACTTTGTTGTGGTACCCAGTGACTAGCACAGAATTCAAAATAATTGTTACATTCTTTAAAAACAATAATGTTTTTCTGTTTAGACAGGAATTTATATTTATTAAGACTATCTAGTTTCCTTTAGAATTTTTTAAAATGTAATAAAAGTATATGTCACATCTAGACTATACAACTAGATATTTAATTTCACTATATCACAACAAATCAAACAACTAAAAGTCACCACATATATGATAATATCATTACACAGATGACAACTATGTCACTACATACAATAATTATGTCACTATATATAAAACAAGTATCACTACATATAAGTAACTATGTCACTACATATATGACAACTATGTCACTACATACATGACAACTATGTTACTACATATAAAACAACTGTCACTACATATAAGCAACTATGTCACTACATGTATGACAACTATGCCACTACATCTATGACAACTTAGTCATTACGTTATTTTAGAACTGTCAGTACCTATGTGATAACTATGTCATTACATATGTGATAACTATTCTAATGCAGCACTATATGATTTTGATCTGCCCAGAGCAGTTAACAACTTCATATGTTAAGAACATAAAATGTCTACTTCCTTTATTTTTATCTAAGGGACTTAATTTAGTTCAGTACATTATGAATATAATATACAGACTGTCCTCAAATGCATGGGAAAAGCAGATAAATCAACAAAATACTTGTTGGTCACAGACAACTAATGATTTATGTGGTAGTACTGTAGTATCATTTATTTTTTAAGGTCTCAACATTTGTGGTTTTTCTTTAAAAAAAAGGACATTTTGTAGGTACTTGAATTTGTGGTTTAGCCTGTCAAAGTCTCCATATATGTAGTTGTTTAATATTTTGAATTAACCTCTAAAAATGCCTCATATAAAGTATATGAAAGAATAAAGCCCTGCTGATAATGAACAGTGGTTGATTCAATGGTTAAAGCAATACTAACCAGTATAAGCACAAAACAAATACCTGTCATTATCAATCACTTACAAAAAATAGCACAATAGTTTCTGCCCATGGCATTACCACAGAAGCTTAAATTCAACTTAGATCTCCATTACTTAATGTCAACATTGCCCTAGATCACCAAAAAGGTGACCAGCTACCATAAGCTAATAGCAAATAGTGTCAACATTTGATGTGTTTAGAGTCCATTAAAGTGCAAAGAGGCTAACAAAATTTGAAAAACAATAGAATTACTCCTTTGCTCAAGCCTGCATCATGTAGAACCAACTTTAACCACTAGACTTAAATCTTTATTGATCAAGCTGATGAATGCATAATTGCAGCTCATGCAAAAATGTGTCAATGATCAGACCTAATTCTCCATGACTTTGTTAATGATGGACTGAATAATGTCACAATCATTTAATGACAAACATGGGTACCAGCAGACTTGATTGACATTGGATTTGTTCAAAAACTGTGAAGTGTGAGCATCAATACTCTGCAGTAATTAGTGTATATACAATTTGTTTCCTTAGTAACTGTGCCTTAAGAAATAGTTCTAGTATTTAAGTCATGTTGTTCATTGAGATTAAGCATCTATGGATAAAATGAGACATGTATTCAAAAGGATTACAATTTTGGGATGACAATTGTTTTATTACAAAGAGCTGAATATGTATTAAATCTGATTTTTATATGTCAGTATAACTTATTATTCTTTCTTTCATTTTCAGTAATATCTTTATTGATCTCAAGGAATGAAATATGGTAAAAAATGGGTTGTGCTTTTTCATCTTATGTGGGTAATCTTTCATTGGGTTTTTAAAGCTGTGGTAAGGGTCAATAGCGAAATCCATCAAAATTGGTACCCCACAAAAATCGGTGAGACTACAGTATACTAAAAATGGTATATTTAAAAGAATAATTCAGCTCAGTGGCTGAAGATAATTACTGGAAAAAATTAAAACAACTTTTTATAACAAGCCTACACGTGAGCAAATTTGACTGAACAGAAGACTTTAACTTATGACCATTTTCATTTTATCACTTTTGTTGAACAGAACTATGGGATATAAATAGAGAGGTCTCACCAGAGTTTTACTGTGGACACCTTCAAAGGACTTTTCTCAAACATGTGCCAATCATACATAGGATACAAGTCAATTTTGTTGGTCTTACTATGAAAGAATAGTAATTTTTCAAAACATTTACTCTATGATCTATGGGGAAACTAATTACTATACATACACGCTGATAAGTTGATATCAACTGCAAATTGCACAGATCCAGATATACACTACAAAATTCACTGGCAGATTTGTGTCTATGCAGTGTATTATGAGTAATCATAAGGACAAACAACACAGAGTATGATCTGCCAGCACATTATGCAATGGATGCTCAGTATCTATGTAATTTGCTGCTGGACCCAATTTATAAACAGGTATATATGGTAGTTTTCTGTGACATTTTGACATTGCCCTTTAGCTTATGTGAGTTTCACACTTTGACCATGGGTTACATTAGTGCTAGAACTGTCCTGAATATCCAAATGAATAAGATAAATGAAAGGATCTGTGCTAATAAATTCAGATTGTGTTGTTATTATTAATAAAGAAATATGAAATATACACATCTTTCTTGCGTGGAATTTAAAGGACATTTGGGGGTGGGATGGCAGGTGTCAAATGTTGTGTTATCTTGGTAATAAAAGTAGCTTTAACACTGAAAATAAAGTTGTCATTTTAAGGCAAAGAAATCACCCACTTGTCAGATTCAAACCTTCAAATCTGAACAGACCCTTATTGAAAACCCAATAATGGGAGAAAGAGCTGCAATGTGAAATAATATTCCTTATGGTTTCAACAGGACAGGTTCCAATATTACAAATAATAATGATATTCCATATGAAAGGAAAAGGGTAAGTGTGATAGTACTAAAGGAAATCTTGTTATGGCAGCAGATGACACAGCTCTTGCATACTAGATGAGATAGCAATAGTAGTACTAGCAGTGATAGTAGTGGTTATACTGTTAAGTGTTAACTCTCTATGCAGACTCAGCAAATTAAGCTGTCACCTTTGTCACAAAATACAATACCTTCTAGAGATGGTATTTCATTTGATGCCGTTTCAAAAGAAACAGTTGTGGAATTATCAACCCCTTGTTGTTGCCTGGCAACAGGTTTACTGGACTTCTTTGTGGTGGCATCTATCTCAAAGTTCCTCTCAGGGGAAGCTAGCCATGTATTTTCCTGGTTCTTGTTTTGACCCTTTGCTTTAGACTTTTTCTGATCATTATTTCCGCTACCTGTTCAAGTAAGTCCACGAGTGTCATTACAAAGGGGTTACCTTCAAACTACACACAAATGTTTAAAACTGACTACTATTCTCATTTAACTATTTGTCTCTTACTACAGCGTTCATTATTGAAAGAAGGAAGTTTTTGTCGATGAATCCAGTGTAATTATTTATAGGACTCACTTAATGGGACTGACACTCTACTAGGCAAAACAAAAATATTTTAATCTTAACTACCTAGTGTTGAAACCATTGCCAATATTTTTCAGCAATAAGAAATTTTCAAATTAGCTGATATGATGGACATGCTTTATGCAAGATTGGCATCATTTACATTTAGGACCAAGTAGAAATCATTAAAATTCTTATGGTGAAAAAACTCTTTGTAAATATGACCATGCATTTGAGGGGAGCCGTGACAGAAAGATGTTCAAAACAGTCATCACAGCAGCCATACATTGGAAGTATTGCTAGAACAATTTTAATTCAGGACCAACTATGTATCATAAGAAGTCAATTGGTGTAAACCCAATGAAGATATAGCCATCCATTTGGGAGGAGTAGATATTTTCAAAAATGGCCACCATGGTGGCCATATTTTCAGGGTCAATCTGCATCATTTTCATTTTAGGGATCAACCAGACAGTATAAGAACACTTCTGATGAAAACACTTTGTTAAAATGACTTCTCTTTAAGAGGGACAATGACAGCAAGATGTTCAAGATGGCCTAAATGCTGATATGACTTTCCATTTTGGTGGAGTAACAATAACAAGGTTTTCAAGATGGCTACCTAGGTGGCCAAAATGGATATCAGATTTGCACCATTTCTATTTAGGATCAACTAGACATTATAAGAAGTGTTCTTCAGAAAGCACAATGTTGATATAACCAGCCATCTAGGAGATGTTGTTATAACAAGATATTCAAAATGTCCAATGTGCCAGCCATATTGGATGCCTAAACAGCTCCATTTAAATTGAGGACCAACCAGATATCATAAGTCTTTCAGTGAAAAGACCACGCTGATCTGACCAACCATTCAGTTGTAGTGGCAGTAACAATTTTCTCAAGATGGCTAATGTAGCAGAAATAATGGCTGTGCAAGCAGCACTGTTTTCATTACGACCAACTAGTCTTCAATACAAAATCTTCTGGTGAAAACCCCATGGCAGTAAGGCTTTTCATTCAGGGGAAGTAGCGATAAAAACAATCAAATGGTTGCTGTGCTGGCTATATAGGACCTCAGATAAGCACTATTTTCATTTAGAACCAATTAGATCACAGGATGAATGTGTATGCAATGTTTTATGGCAAACCTCTGGCAATTAGTTTGGACGAATAGTGACATCAAACTTGTGCAAACCGAAGGATGGACAATGGATGACTGACCATACCATAAACTCATCTGGTCAATGACCAGCACAGCTAAAAGATGAAGACTTAAAGTCAATTCCAAACTTAGAAGTCATTTAGGATTATTCCACTAAAACACACTTGGAAAAGGCATTTTTTGTGTGAAGCAGTCATCTGATAATGCAATTCTTAATTTTTGTGTTTTTTTAATATGAATCCTACCATGACATATATTTAAATTAAATGGATCAGCAATAACCATCTAATCCCTATATAACATCTAAACATGGATACAGATGAAACACCTTGAAAATGTGCTCATTTTATTAATCTCATCAGGGGATGTAAAATGTTAAGAGGCCTATAATTAGCCACCAACTAGCAACATAAAATATCATAAAATTAATGTTTTCAAAGGCATTGAAGGGAATTTTCTTCATCAAGGCTTATTATTTGCTTCTTATGGAGTAGTCTCCCATTAGTAGTAATTTTCCCTCCCTATAAAGATGAACAGTTAGAAACAATGTCATCCTTGAACTGTGTGCTGTATTTGATAAAACTGAATGTAAAAAACTTTATATCCAATCAATCATTCCAAACAAGGGAATTGCAAGATAATATTTTCATCAATTTAAAAACTGACATTTTTGTTTTCCCCAAGTCATTTCAAATCACTTCATTAAAAGGCATTTTTTCAAATCTTTGAAAATCATTTCACTACATTCTATGTAGTAATATCCGATAGCAACCAATTTTCTGTGACTGTAAATTTGTATTCCCAATCAAATGGCTTTATTTGGAATTCACATTACCCAATACATTTCATCAATGAACTTATGATCCTAACTTAGAAAGACTTGTTCATCCTGTTAGTTCCTTAAAAAGCTGGATATATTAGTAACGTTTTAGTAACTTTAGTACTTTCAGCATTATGATAATATTACAAAACACAATACAGACAGCAAAGTTTGCAAGCCCCAGTTATTGCTTAAAGCATCACATATAAAGTGGTACATTTCTATGATAAGCTGCATAAAATTATTTTTAGGTAAATAAATATCATCTACCCATTCCTGAACCCAAAAACCCATGTAAAAATTTATGACAATAACAAGCAATGCTTTCAACAGCAAGGATTCACTGTATGATGATAATGGAATTCATCTTGGGAAAAACAGTACCTGAAACTTTTTGAATTTAATGACCATTAATGGTCGATGTAACATGACGGGGCAATAACTTTTCTAAGCTCTGTAAGTACAGTCTACTCCACTTTATCCAGCTCTGTTCAACTGACCATTACATTTATACAATGAAAACATAATTGTGAAATGGTTCTTTTCTTACTTGAACTATATGTTTACCAACAGTCTCATTTTGCAACTACAATATTATCATCTGGAAAAAAAAATGCTTAAGACATAATCAATACATTTATCTGACATCAAGTATCTGTGGCATAATTGTTCCAAGAATCCGATGTAGAGTGAGTTGCCCTGATATGCCTTAAGATCAGGATACCTAAGGTCAGGATAAGTACAGATGGCATTTGCACCAGATCCAGTGGTCAAGGAGTGTTTTTTTTCACATTTTACATAATTAAACCTGATTTGCAATTGCTAAACCAGGTAGAGATGATAAACAGAAGTGTGAAAGAATGTAATCCTTCAATCAGCAAATTTGCCTGTTGCAATTCTGTAATGGTCTATATAAATTATCTTCAGTGATTGTATCCTTTTCTTTCATATTCATGTTTATATAAATGCATTTCAATTTTTTGTTTCTCATCCTCCCATAATTTCATCTCTCTTTTTGATGCATAATTGTAAAATTATTTCATCCAACAGATCTGTTTGTTCAACAAAATGTTAGTGTAATGGATTTCATTAGATATATGGGAGTAGACTGTAATTAGCATCTGCAAGCAAGAGGCTTAAGTGGGCTTATGATTACTCAACTGGCTGATACTGACCAAGGCAGTTGGACAAGAAATTTGGGTTTGCATGATACTTTCAAATATTAAATGGAAAAATCCATGCAAAATTTAACTCTTTCTTATTTAAAAAATATCAACTTCTAAAACTTAAAAAATATAAACAAACTTTGACACTGTAGATAGACCTGAGGCAAATTTGTTTTTGCTGCAATGCCATAAAGAGTGTTGTTTGGCTGAAAAGTTTTCTAAACTACAGAATGTAACTAAACCATACTTTGAGCTGCTGATGAACTGCTCTCTTGATCACTTAAGCATACAACAATTTCAGACTCATGTGAACATAAAAGATAACGATATAACTGCAAAAAACTTTATAGAAAAAACTTGAAAACAAATCAATCATGCTTTATTTGAGCCAGAAACTTAAAAGTATGGATTCCACTAGTAGCTTCGTCATCAAAACTTCAGACATGCAAATAAATAATTTGTATTATGTATAAGTAATGTTGTAATCATAAGTTTCAACTGCATAATACATGTAGTGACTGCAAACAAACCAACTCTGTAAATAGACTCTAATGACAGCTAATAGTGACAGTGGTAATAGAGTACTTTAAGAGGATTCATTTCAGAGAAATATACAAGATAAAGGATTTGAGGTTTTAGCAAATGGCAGCCATATCAAATTGTAAATTAGAATCATTTGTAACCTTAAATAAGTTTTATGCCATGATGCTTTCTGTGAAATTTGTTCAACTTTTGCTGACCAGTTTTTGAAACAAATCATTTTTGGGATTTTCTAATTTTAGTAACACTATCTACAGATCAGCATAGTATATACAAACTTTAGAGTCCTTCATATAAGGATACTTTCTGCAATTTTGAGAAAATATCTTTACTTATTTTAGTTTAAGTACCAGTGGCCTTATTTCATGATAGTATGTAATCATCTGTACAAACTGAAATGTATTCATGCCAGGATTCTTTCTGTCAAACCTGGTCCAATTCTGATCAGGAACGTTTCAGAAGTCATTTAAAGGTATTTCTATATTTAGGACTGGCAGCCATATATGAAGACAAATCAGAATCATTTGTGCAGTTCTGAAAGGCCTTGATGCCAGAATGCTTTCTGTTAAATTTGGTCAAATTCCATTCAGTGATTTTTTTAAATGAGTCATGAAAAGGATCGTCTTTTCTTAGCAATGGTGGCCATATCTGAACGTCAAATCAGACCCATTAGAAAAGTTTGAAAGGGCGTCATGCTGGGATGATTTTTGTCAAATTTTGTTAAATTCTGTTGAAAGTTAGATTTTTTAATTAATGATGGCGAGATTGATAATGAATCTGCTCCATTTGTAAAACTGGAAAGACCTTTATGCCATAATGCTTTTTGTCAAATTTGATCCAATTCCGTACAGCAGGTTTTTAAAAAAGGTTTTAACATATTTTCTAACAGTGGTCAAAATTAATGGCAGATCATCTTTTGCATAACACTGAAAGACCTTCAAACCAGGATGCTTTACATGAAATTTGGCAAAACTCAGTACAGAAGTATTAGAGAAGTCATTCAAATGTTTTTCCTACTTTTAGCAATGGTGACCATACTTGATGGTGGATTTGTATCATTTCATGCATCTATTAATGTTCTGGAATGCTTCAAGCAAAAGTTTGTTAGTTCTGTTAATTGATAATTGAGAAAAAAATTGTCTTACAATTTATCATTTTTAGCAATGGCAGCCATATTTGATGACATCATTTGTGCAGACTTTAAAGACCTATATGTTGGATGCTTTCAGTAGAATTTGGTCTAATTTTGTTCAGTGGTATTTTTGAAAAAAGTTGTTAAAGCATATTTCTGCATGTTGTAACAATCACCATGTTTGACGGTGATCAACATTAAATTTACAAACTTAATAGGTCTTCATATCAGGATTCTTTCTGACATGTTTCGTTGAAATTGGTCCAATACTTTTTTAATTGAAAAAGCAATTGTTGACTAGCAAAAAACAATGGATGCAGGGCCATATCACAAGCTTACTTTGCCTTACAGTTAGATGAGCTGAAATATCTGCAATCAGCTTGCTGTGGATGCATAATCCTAAGTCAAACACAGTCCCAGATTGAGGTGTAGGAAAGATAAAGATGGGTGTGGAGCAGGTGAGATCAAAGAAAGAAAGCACAGCTGAAAGCTGGTTATCTGGACTGGATCACCCTAATTTTACCCAAGTACATTCTCAAGAAACTTTCTGAAACCATACTGTAATGTCTAAACTTTCTGAAACAATTCAGGCTAAAATAACTAAGATTTTGGATATATATAAAAAACTGATAATGAGTAAACCTAGTCCTTATTTTCAGGTTGTCTTGGAGTTAGTTCATTCTTGAATTCATGGGATATACCAGCTAGGTTACAAATTTACTGTTTTATCTTGGGCAGAACCAAATATAATATCTAAAAAAAGCCAAGAATAACTACTTCTCTAATATTAAACATTGACATTACACATAAATATTCTAACTGTACAGTTTTGGATTCCGACAAGTTTTGAAGAAAGGCTTTCATTCAAATGACTCACACAATGCAAGTCCATATCTATGATAAGTAATATAGCAACTTCAAAATATAAACAAAACAAAACTATGGTGTCCAGCAGAAACAAGTGAGTACGATAAGGAAGAACAAAACTACACAAGAATAAATTCAAAGGGGGAAAGGAAAACCAGCGTACTTTCTGCCTCGATGGTGGGGATATCATCATCAGAGGGGTTGTCACTGTAGCTATCTTCTGTCACATTAAGGACTTGAATAGTGGTGCCATCACCGGTGAAATTGCTGTCATCATTATAACTCGCTGGACCAAGGTATTCTGTAACAAAAGACAAAATATCATTAATGGAAAGCATTCAGATTTAATTAATTATGATTAATCTTATTTTAACTCAGAAAATTAAACAGGTGTGTTGACAAAATGAACTACAGAATAGAACTATTTCAAGGAACCTTGGTTCAAAGTGCAAGACTATAGATCTAATTCAAACAGAGGCCATAACTGAGACAAACTTGGACAAAAATAGATAAAAATTGAAACTCATTAAGCCTTCTTCATATAATATATGATACCATAATGCTTCAGTTTAATGCAGTTCTTCAAAAAGTTACTCAACAGGAAAAAGAAAAAAAAAACTTGAAAAAACAATGGCAATATCTTTGTCCAACCAGGGCCACAAATCTGATTTTCATAAAATGGGACTAAAATCAAACTTAACAAAAGTAGTTTTGATATGAAGCCTCATTTTAATTTTTTTTTCATTCCTGAAATGCATATTTGCAGAGACATGTCAGTGAATCTATTATGCATTCTTCCACACAAAAGTTAGATGCCAAACTAAATGTATGATAGACAGCAGAAGCTTTCAAAGAACAACAGTAAATAACAATATGGGACATAAGTATAGATTGCCATGGGTAATTCTGTTGTGCACCATTTCATAGAATATTATAAAACACAGTGATGGGGAATATGTACAAACAAACATGGGTAGCTCTACTGTGCTTCCTTCTACATAATACTATAAATCACAGTATGGGATGTGTACAAACAGACACGGGACATATGTACAGACATGGATAACTCTACTGAGCCCTATTTGACATAATACTAGAAATCACAACGTGGGACATTGTACAGACAGACATAGGACAAATCTACAGAGATGGGCAACTCAGTTGTGCACCCTTTAATAGAAAATTATAAATCACAGTATGGGACATGTGTACAGACAGACATGAGACAAAGGTACAGACATGGGAAACTGCTGAACCCCCTTCTACATAAAATTATAAATCACAGCATGGGACATGTGTACAGACAGACATGGGACATATGTACAGACAGACATGGGACATGTGTACAGACAGACATGGGACATATGTACAGACAAGGGTAACTCTCTTGTGGCTCCTTTCAGAGAATACCATAAATTACAAAATGTTCTAAAAGTGTACATAGTAGGGACTTAGTGAGCAAATCAGAATGATGTGCTGTAATATAAATACAAAACTGAAAACTAGATCTGTAAGCTTGTAATTGTGGAAAGACATTGGCGGCCATCTTTTCGTAAGCACCTATGTTATGCTATGTGATACTAGTGAGTGAACTACATAGGTTTTGGATATAACTTTAAGGAAATGATTATTTTAAAATCCCTCATAGTTAACAGTAATTTATATTTTGTGCTGATTGGATTATATTTTAATAATACTTGAGTGAGAAACAAAAACTGTTTATTTTGTCTGTATTGATTCAGTACAACATGCTAGCACATAGCTATTCATTAGGGACACAAGGTAACCAACAAAAATTTATGTTTAAACCATGGGCAGACAGGTCAGCAGAAAAAAAGTGAAATACCAAAGCTGGTGGGTGTTGAGGACTTGGAAGATGCATCTTTCAGAATTGGTTTACTTTCCTCCTTTTTGCGGCCTGAAGAGGGACGAACATGTTCATTTGGAAGTACCATTGTATTGGCCTGCCTTTTCTTTCGATTCTGCTCCTCAATTCTCTTTCGCTGAAACAAATAATACTGAATATAAGCATCACTGTTCATGTAACCTGCACATGTAGCTAGTCATCTCTGACAGAACTATTCCAATATACCATGGATTCACCTCTCTGATAAAACTATTCCAATATACCTGTATACCATGGATTCACTTCTCTTACAGAACTATTCTACAATACTATGGATTCACTTCTCTGATAAAACTATTTTCACTACATACATGTATACCATGGATTCACTTCTCTTATAAAACTATTCCAACATAACCATATACCATGGATTCACTTCTCTGACAGAACTATTCCAGTATACCATGGATTCACTTCTCTTACAGAACTATTCCAGTATACCATGAATTCATTTCTCTTAAAATACAATGAATTCACTTCTCTGACAGAACTATTTTAGTATACCATGGATTCACTTCTCTGACAGAACTATTCCAATATACCATGGATTCACTTTTCTTGCATAACTATTCCAAAATACCATGAATTCATTTCTCTTAAAATACAATCGATTCACTTCTCTGACAGAACTATTCCAGTATACCATGGATTCACTTCTCTGACAGAACTATTCCAGTATACCATGGATTCACTTCTCTTACAGAACTATTCCAAAATACCATGAATTCATTTCTCTTAAAATACAATGGATTCACTTTTCTGACAGAACTATTCTAGTATACCATGGATTCACTTCTCTGACAGAACTATTCCAATATACCATGGATTCACTTCTCTTACAGAACACTATTCCAAAATACCATGAATTCATTTCTCTTAAAATACAATGGATTCACTTCTCTGACAGAACCATTCCAGTATACCATGGATTCACTTCTCTGACAGAACTATTTCAGTATACCATGAATTCACTTTTCTTACAGAACTATTCCAAAATACCATGAATTCATTTCTCTTAAAATACCATGGATTCACTTCTCTGACAGAACCATTCCAGTATACCATGGATTCACTTCTCTGACAGAACTATTTCAGTATACCATGAATTCACTTTTCTTACAGAACTATTCCAAAATACCATGAATTCATTTCTCTTAAAATACCATGGATTCACTTCTCTGACAGAACTATTCCAATATACCATGGATTCACTTCTCTGACAGAACTATTCCAGTATAACATGGATTCTGTCTCACAGAATTATTTCAATATACCATGGATAATCTCTCTTACAGAACTATTCCAATATTCATAGCATTTACAGGATACCAATTTTCATGGATTTGCTTGTTGCTGAAAACCAAAAACTTACAGACCGTCTGAACAATAACCTATTTATGCAGACAATTTAAACATGTAATGAACAATAATCCTTGTGTGCAGACAATGCAAAACCTAAATCCATCACAAACTCATCCAAGAAAGTACTGACAAAAGTGTCATTGTTTGAATAATCTAATAGAAATAAATGAATCCATTATCTGGCTCCTCCATAAAAAAAAAACTTTATTCAACTCTAAATCTTGAATCCACATAATATATCTGACCCCTGGATTATAAAACTTTATTTAAACTCAAAATCTTGCACCAGTCAAAAAGTCATATTTTTCTACTCTTAAGATTTCTAATTTGGTAGTAGCATTCATTATTCAACCTGTTGCATAAATTTTATGAAATTAAGGCCAGATAAAAACAGACCCTGTTCTGCTGTTATATGATATAATGGCAGATCAGGGTCTATCTTACAGTTTACATTCAAACTGTATTAAGTAGAACTAGTGAAGGCAGTATGCTGTTGATACCAGTATACTTTACATAATGAAAGTTCCATGCAGTTTGATTTTTGTTCAATTGTCAGAATCTGGTCATATACCAAAGATATATCAACTTTGCTGAAAATAAATTAAACAATTGTATAGTTTAAAAAAACTTTGAATAAAACATTGGAAAACTGCATATATTCAAGAACATGGAAATTTTCTATATTTATTTCCCATCACTAAAATGATAAAGCTTCGTATTTTATCAAAGGGCATATCATCACTATGGCATGTATTAAATGGCTTTAAAAATTGTGAAAAAACTAGAATTATGCAGAATTTGTTTGCACCAGTTCACAATTAAATCAAACTTTTCACTGAGTCTTACAAGAATCTAAATCTGGATAAATCATCTTTCCTATTAATACCTTTAATATCACATCAGAGTAAACAAAATGATGTATAAAAATAAGATTCTATATCAATCAGTTCTAGCTGCAATTAATGTAACAAATAAACTGTAACCTTTTTGAGTAGCAATGATATTTGGTCTCTGATAAATCCATGGATTATGATTCCAGTAATTGGATCCCATGTTATACAGTAAATTAGGAAACCAATTAAGGTATATCATTAAGATCCTGATTCTGATCATCTACCTGGCAATCATCATGACTTTTGAAGCACATTATACATTGTCATTATAACATTATACATTGTCATTATAACATTATACAGTCATTATAACATTATACATTGTCATTATAACATTATACATTGTCATTATAACAATGTTCATGAGAGCCATGGATTATACATCTGTATAGTCAAACAACTTAATCATAAAATACTTTATATTACTACTATTTAATCAATTGGAAACCATTACCAACCACAGAAGGGAGTGCTCTGCATGTACTGTTTATCAAACCTATAATATATATATGTATGTATAGTCACTAATAAGATGAGTCCAATAGCAAACAACACATATCTGCCACTGAGTAATGTGCTAGTAGATCAGAGTCCATAATGTTTGTTCCACTGATTAATCCTAACAATCGACAGAAATCTAGATCTGCCAGTCAGTGTATATATGCAGCCATTATAGCTAAGATCTAGGTCTGTGCAGTTTGCAGTTGATCTTCATCTGTGAGTACAAACAGTACTTCCAAATTCATAATTACAATCACAACCTTTATAATATGGTAATCCACCCTCTGCCACCTAATGTCATCCCTTAATAATGAATCCCTCAGTATAACATCCCCTTTCCTAAACAAGTAATTGTTGTTGTTGTTTTTGGGCTTAACACCATTTTTCAGCACAAGATAGGCTATTCATGGTGGCCAGTATTAATGGTGGAGGAAGAAACCGGGAAATCACCGGAAAGAACCACTGAGCCACGAGAAATTACTGGCAAGCTTTCTCACATATCCATATTCGCCGAATCCTAGGGTAATTAAATATGGACTCTATCTTATTGTTGTTATTAATTTTATTTAACTTTAATTTTAGCTCATGGCTTGTCTAAAAACCAATTCAAATGTGATCTACCACAAAAAAAATGCCCTAAATAGTTTTAACACTATACCCAACTATGCTTGTAATGTACCTCAGAGTAAGGTCATCTCACTTATAACACAGCTAAGCCACTTTGTGGCTCCAATGAATTGACTTAAAATGGGGTAGAGCTATGAAAATGTTAATGATAAAATTAGAGAGGCTTTTCCTATATGGGTTTAGTTGGATGGTTTCTAATGGCACTTTCAACAAAGTATGAGCTTATCATACTGAGGAAATGGGAGCTTTTTGCCTTTTCAATGGACAGACTAAGCCAGCTGATCTGGACTAATCTGGTTGAGTACTGAACTTGAAATCACTGGATTAGGATTAAGACATTCAGAGACTAAAAAATGAGTTCACTGTTGATGGATTGAAATTGTGAAATTGTATTAATATACTGTTGAATTGGAAAATCTACATCAATACTGTTGAACTAGAAAATATACACTAATGCTGTTGAACTGGAAAATGTACATTAATGCTTTTGTACTAGAAAATATACATTAATACTATTGTACTGGAAAATGTACATTAATAGACTGTTGCACTGAAATGGACATTAATAATGTTGTACTTGAAATGGACATTACTACTGTTGTACCAGAAAAAGTCTATTTGAATGGCTTTGCTTTTATCAAACTACATGTGACCTTCTTGCCAATGTTTGATCTGAAAACAAAACATCAACATTTAAAAATCTGACTCTCAACTACAGAGTCCATAACCTCACTTTTAAAATCTTTAACAAATGGTCAAATAAATATCTTAAATATATTAATTTAATCTGTATTGTGTCCACAAACTAGACATTTACTATTGAATCTTAATAAGATCTTAATACCAGATGGATAATGAAGAACAATGCTTATTGTGATATTCTACAAAGACATAAACCAATAAGTTCTGTTGTGATTCCAATGCTGCATGCTTATTCTTTGACATCAAATTTGGCCTCCAAAGAAATTTCAAAGCTTTGTGAGCAAAATGATAAACCTCTTAGGGGTTTTGTTTGTATGAGAGGCTGTACATGGTGGCCAGGTTGTTAGGTTGAGAACAAAAAATAAGAACACACTGGGAAAAACCTCCAACCGTTAGGAAGCAACCAGCAAATTTTTTAACATTCCTAAGTCAGCAAAGATGAAACTTTAACCTATGTGGACAAAGGTGAGATGGCAAGTGATCTGCAAAGGCCTTGGACCACCCACTCAACCACTTCAGTCCTCCACCACTGATAACAGACTTTTAAACAGTTACAATACTTATTGTAAGCAATCAATAATATTCATACTAACATCCTGAATCATGGTATAAAGCTGTACCTGGCATTTGTGTGCATGTAATCAAAGCAATATACAAACTTAATATTTTCTTGTATTTCTGTTGCCCCATAAATGATACATAATTGATTGCAATTGTCCTCCAGTAAAATGCTTTTGAAAGATCAATAAATTGATGAGTGAAGTTACACTCCAATTCTGTTTTTCTGTGCAGGGAAGATTAAACTATGAGAATCCTGATATTTCAACAATATGATTAATCACTATTTAAAGAGGAAGTGTCAGTCAGTTTGTGTAAACAATGAATGCTACCCACACATCACAGTACCCAGCTCAGTACAGCAACCAAACAATTTATACTGAATGACCAATATTAGTGAGCGGAAATTCCTAAGGTTTTAATGAAATTGGACAAGTTCTGCAACTCAGATTTCTTCCAAATTTATATCTAAACAGCAAATGGTGTAGAAAAACTACTTTGACAGAGCTGGTAAAGAATAAAATCCTGATTTTGTCTGCTCTTAATAAGGTTTACTGGTACTTATTTGTAAGCTGGATTGAAAAAACAATAGTGTTGACTTGGTAGAGTGCGTACCCTTTCCAAAAGCACATAATTAATACACACACACACAAATAAATACACACCCACACCCACCTACACAACCACACCCACCCACCCAAGATTTTATTTTAAAAAAATCATCGTAGTGGAATTACCAAAGAAAACATGGCATAAATAATTGCAATTTATTCTATGCATCTGGTCCCTGATCTAACTTATATCAGTTTATAGTGATGTCTTGTCTAGCACATGGGCATCATGCTGCAGACATGTAGCATGATGTCCCACCCAGTCATATATTATCCTGACACCAGGTTGACCAGTCCTAACACTAACTCTTAATGCTGAGCACCAAGTGAGGCAGCTGCTTGTACCATTTATACAAGACTTTGGTATGATTTGGCCAGGACTTGAACAGACAACCTCCTGCATAGACCCAGATCTGTGGTAATATATTAAACTGGCATATCTGGGTCTGTACAGTTTGTTAGGAGTAATCAGTAAAACAAAGAACAGATGCTGATTTGCAGGCACAGTATGCAATAGCAAATCAGAATCTTTCTTGCATGAAGTTAGATTTTACTTATAAGCAAGTATATATGGTACTCATGTAAATCCTGCTATGTGCAAATGTGTGTGTGTGATTTAGATTTTTAACATAGCTTTTACAATTTTTCAGTCATATTGCTATGATATCTGCAGTGTGACAGTTTACTGTGATGTCTAGCATGTTTGTAGCATGATGTCCCACCCAGTCACATTATCCTGACACCAGACCTACCAGTCCTAATACTAACCTACATGTTCAAATGTACTGTTCTTAGATGTGTATGTTTGACATAGAAAAGCATGGTGGCACAGTGGTTAGCATCAAAGACCTTCAGACAAAAGGACATGGGTCTGAATCCTACCACTCGGTCAGCTACCATGCTGTCTCCTTGGGCAAGGCACTTAATACCAATTGCCGCTGCATTCAATAACCTACCTGTGTTGCTGTACCATAAAACACCAAATCAAACTTTTATATAAAATGGACTGAAATGAGTACAATTATCAGCAAATAAATGTATATGAACCACAAAAAAGAACAATTATGGGCAAATAAAGGTACTCAAAAGGGCTCAAAATTAACAGTGTTCATTAGCCAAAGGCTAATAAAATTCCTGTTGAACTATTAGTATTCATAACTTCATCAGTCCCCTGGTTAGTAAATCTTGATATATGTAAGGTATTTTGTGGCAAAGACATGTGAAAACTCAGCAGGATTTGAATTACTTAGTTCACTAATCATTCTTGATACAAAGAAATTTATATTAAAATTCTAGGTCTGCTAGTGGGAATTACCTGTAGATAAAACTGCAAAACAAAGCTATTAATAAAATCAATACAGTGTTCAATTTATGACAAACACAACCCCTGGCTGCCTTTTATAAACAAATATTATAAAAATATATTTAAAATGATGAGTTATATGATCTAATTTATGATGACAACTAGCAATACTAAAAACGTGAATAAAAACAATAAATGATATGTCATATATTATGAAAAAAAAACCAAATGACATCAAATATTGTTAATAAAATCAATAGATGACATATCATATAGTGTAAATAAAAACAGTAAATGATGTCACATATTATAAATAAATATAAAAAATGACACACATTGTGAATAAGAAATAAACAACACATCATATACTGTGATTTCTCTTTAGCTGCTGTTTCTTTATCTTAATGATCGTGTAGAAAATATCTGCCGGTTCATTTATGTTGGATCCTTTAAATTAATAATCTTATAGACAAGATCTGTGATTTTGCTCTTTTTTTTACGTTAATAATCTAGTAGACAAGATCTGCAGATTTGTTTTTGTTGGATGGTTTGCATTCTGATTATTCTCTTGCTTTGTTGAAAGAAAAATGTGAGACATACAACCAGCATGATGTCACCTGTCAGTACCAACATAATCAGCATTATCATTTACTGAGCATTACAGATTTTGTTCAAGAACAAAACTAAATGCTATGTGGAACCCTTGTGTTACTTTTCAAATAATATATTAACTTACTTCACCAAGTATTTTCCACAATTTTACTGATGAAATTTAAACAGAAAGATCAATTCTTTAATTTTTTAATCAAAATTTATTTGTTGTTGTTGTTGGGCTTAACGCCATTTTTCAGCATACGATAGGCTATTCATGGCGGCCAGTATTAATGGTGGAGGAAGAAACCAGGAAATCACTGGAAAGAACCACCGACCCTCGAGAAGCTACTGGCAAGCTTTCTCACATATCCACATTCACTGAATCCTAGACTTGAACACACCCAGACAGAGGTGAGATGGCAGTGATCCATATTTGTGTTATAATCTTATATTTCTGCAATAATTTCTCAGTGTAGATCACATCTATTCCATATTTTAAAAAGTTCCCTCGAAACTTAAAAAAATCTATGAATATGATATTAACAGGATAAAAAGAAATCTCCTAACAAACTTTAGAAAATATTGGAATATTTTAGTTTCAATTACTGGAACATCATTTGTTTAGCAATGAGCTGAAAACAATTCATAAATAAGTTTGTACTGGTAACCTTTAGTTCCTGAACTGACCTTTGAAAGTGGATGACCTCATAAGTTGACAAATCATATACCAGGTGTTCCACCTGCATACCTGCAAGGATGTATCTCCCCTTATATCTAACCTGCAAAAACTTTAACACAAGCTTTATCCCAAAACCATAATATAGTTAGACAACAATTATAATGCTGCCAACAACTCTCCCAAGTAAGACAATAATTCATGTATGACAATAATGTAAGTGTGGCAAGTGAAAAAAAAAAAACTTACTGTTCCTGACCTGCATATAAAGGTAGCTGCTATAAAGAGGAGACTGCAAAGGTAGATTTAATTGTAATCTTGATACAGTTTTTTTTATGAATTATTCACCTTACTTTCTTTTTTGTATACCATGTTCTCATGCTTTACAAAATTTACATATGGTGCATGTATTTGCATATCAACAATTTCTCAAGATACATGTTAGCAAATATGTGATGCAGTCCTTTGATTTCTTTGATTATATGCAGATTAGGTACATTTAAGCTTTAAGCACATTCTTTATTGATCAGATTAGGTATATTTAAGTTGAAGCATGTCTGTTATGCTTCAAATAACATACATTTAAGTTTTAAGTATGTCTTTCATGAGCTAGACTCAGTACATTTATGTTTAAACATGTCTTTATGGGCTATATTATGTATATTTAAGTTTAAGCATGTTTTTTATGGGTCTGGATCAGCTACATTTATGTTTAAGCATGTCTTTTATAGGTAGGACTAGATATATTTAAGGGTAAGCATACCTTCTGTGGGTCAGATCAGGTACTTTTAAATGTCAACATGTCCTTTATAGATCAGATTAGGTACATTTATGTTTAAGCATGTCTTTTATTGGCTAGATTAGTTATGCTTAAGTTTATGCATGTCTTTTCTGGGTCAAATTAGGTACATTTAAGTTTATGCATGTCTTTTCTGGGTCAAATTAGGTACATTTAAGTTTATGCATGTCTTTTCTGGGTCAAATTAGGTACATTTAAGTTTATGCATGTCTATTATTGATAAGATCATGTACATTTAAGTTTAAGCATATCTTGTATGTGTCAGAATTGGTATATTTCAGTTTAAGGATGTCTTGCATGGGTCAGATTAGGTATACTTCAGTTTAATCAGTGTCTTTTATGGTCAGATTTAAGTTGATGCATGACTTTTTATGGTCAGATTAGGTATATTTCAGTTTAATCAGTGTCTTTTATGGTCAGATTTAAGTTGATGCATGACTTTTTAGGGTCAGATTAGGTATATTTCATTTTAATCAGTGTCTTTTATGGTCAGATTTAAGTTGATGCATGTCTTTCTAGGGTCAGATTAGGTATATTTCATTTTAATCAGTGTCATTTATGGTCAGATTTAAGTTGATGCATGTCTTTCTAGGGTCAGATTAGGTATATTTCATTTTAATCAGTGTCTTTTATGGTCAGATTTAAGTTGATGCATGTCTTTCTAGGGTCAGATTAGGTATATTTCATTTTAATCAGTGTCTTTTATGGTCAGATTTAAGTTGATGCATGTCTTTCTAGGGTCAGATTAGGTATATTTCATTTTAATCAGTGTCATTTATGGTCAGATTTAAGTTGATGCATGTCTTTCTAGGGTCAGATTAGGTATATTTCATTTTAATCAGTGTCTTTTATGGTCAGATTTAAGTTGATGCATGTCTTTCTAGGGTCAGATTAGGTATATTTCAGTTTAATCAGTGTCTTTTATGGTCAGATTTAAGTTGATGCATGTCTTTCTAGGGTCAGATTAGGTATATTTCATTTTAATCAGTGTCTTTTATGGTCAGATTTAAGTTGATGCATGTCTTTCTAGGGTCAGATTAGGTATATTTCAGTTTAATCAGTGTCTTTTATGGTCAGATTTAAGTTGATGCATGTCTTTCTAGGGTCAGATTAGGTATATTTCAGTTTAATCAGTGTCTTTTATGGTCAGATTTAAGTTGATGCATGTCTTTCTAGGGTCAGATTAGGTATATTTCATTTTAATCAGTGTCTTTTATGGTCAGATTTAAGTTGATGCATGACTTTTTATGGTCAGATTAGGTATATTTCAGTTTAATCAGTGTCTTTTATGGTCAGATTTAAGTTGATGCATGTCTTTCTAGGGTCAGATTAGGTATATTTCAGTTTAATCAGTGTCTTTTATGGTCAGATTTAAGTTGATGCATGTCTTTCTAGGGTCAGATTAGGTATATTTCAGTTTAATCAGTGTCTTTTATGGTCAGATTTAAG
The DNA here is from genome assembly GCA_016746295.1 of Potamilus streckersoni. NCBI lineage: Eukaryota > Metazoa > Mollusca > Bivalvia > Unionida > Unionidae > Potamilus > Potamilus streckersoni. The sequence continues at coordinate 122,705 of JAEAOA010002316.1, read as the reverse complement.
TTGATGCATGTCTTTCTAGGGTCAGATTAGGTATATTTCATTTTAACCAGTGTCTTTTATGGTCAGATTTAAGTTGATGCATGTCTTTCTAGGGTCAGATTAGGTATATTTCATTTTAATCAGTGTCTTTTATGGTCAGATTTAAGTTGATGCATGTCTTTCTAGGGTCAGATTAGGTATATTTCATTTTAATCAGTGTCTTTTATGGTCAGATTTAAGTTGATGCATGTCTTTCTAGGGTCAGATTAGGTATATTTCAGTTTAATCAGTGTCTTTTATGGTCAGATTTAAGTTGATGCATGTCTTTCTAGGGTCAGATTAGGTATATTTCAGTTTAATCAGTGTCTTTTATGGTCAGATTTAAGTTGATGCATGTCTTTCTAGGGTCAGATTAGGTATATTTCAGTTTAATCAGTGTCTTTTATGGTCAGATTTAAGTTGATGCATGTCTTTCTAGGGTCAGATTAGGTATATTTCATTTTAATCAGTGTCTTTTATGGTCAGATTTAAGTTGATGCATGTCTTTCTAGGGTCAGATTAGGTATATTTCAGTTTAATCGGTGTCTTTTATGGTCAGATTTAAGTTGATGCATGTCTTGCATGGGTCAGATTAGGTATATTTCAGTTTAATCGGTGTCTTTTTTGGTCAGATTTAAGTTGATGCATGTCTTTCTAGGGTCAGATTAGGTATATTTCATTTTAATCAGTGTCTTTTATGGTCAGATTTAAGTTGATGCATGTCTTTCTAGGGTCAGATTAGGTATATTTCATTTTAATCAGTGTCTTTTATGGTCAGATTTAAGTTGATGCATGTCTTGCATGGATCATATTAGGTATATTTCATTTTAATCAGTGTCTTTTATGGTCAGATTTAAGTTGATGCATGTCTTGCATGGGTCAGATTAGGTATATTTCATTTTAATCAGTGTCTTTTATGGTCAGATTTAAGTTGATGCATTTCTTGCATGGGTCAGATTAGGTATATTTATGGTGAAAAATTATCATACAGTTAATAGCACTTGATACAGATCAATATTTTCTTGAATAGCAAAAGTCAAAAGTTATATAATATCAAGGTGAGTGTAGATAAGTGCCTAAGTGAAGAATAACAATAATGATGAAGACTGCCATTATCTGTCTTTACATGCACCACCAAGCATCATCATCAACATAAAAGTCAAAAATATCTATCAGTGACACAAACAGTCTGATTACCACTTCTGGCAACACTTCATGATATGATTCAATGTTGTACTGACACACCTATATATTCAATGATTCATCCATTACTAACAACTATCAACTTGGCACAAGTTAATTACAGGATATAATTTGAAACATGTCATAAAATCTAGTTCAGAATATTCATGACTGCAGTGGCAAAGTTTTTAGACATCACAATCTAACAAGAAATGGAGCTGTTAGAAATGGAAAGCATTAGATTAATCTGTGAATTTTGCCTATTATGGAAATGTTTTGTTATAGTGACAAATGTGCAGATGGATAATATCCAATCTTTTATCATCATCAAATTTACGCTGTTGCAATTTCCTGTATCTACAGTTTCTTTTTGTCATTTTCTCTCTTCTAATTGACAATACAGCAATATGTGGGACCAAATTAGGTGAAAATACTATAAATATGACATAATGATGAACATTTGTTTCTTTTGGTGATAGTTCTAGCAGTTCAGTTTCCTTTATGACTTCACACAAATGAATACTGACTTCCAAAAGCATGGGAAAAAAGTCAAGTCTGCTGACCACACATACTGAAGTCTAGACCAACTGCAAACAAAATAGTCTCTGATTTGCCAATGCATAATGTACTAGTAGATCAGGGTCAATGTTATTTGTTATTTGAATACTCAAACCTACACAGACCCAGACCTTCTGCTGCATTATGCTATGGTAGATCTGCAATTGAATTAGACTTATAAATGAGTATATATAGTAAATGTATATTGTTCAGTGCTATTCTCACAATGCAGGCAATAAATATTCTTAAACTTATTATTGGTAAATTTCATGAGGTAAACTAAGCACACACCAACAATGAATGAAAGAGCATCCCTCATCCCTCTATCTATGAGCATTCTAGAAGAATATGTTTCCTTTATATATATATATATATATATATATACATATATATATATATATATATATACATATATACATACATATATATAATTTTAGATATATATATATATATATATATATATATATATACATACATACATACATACATACATACATACATACATACATACATACATACACACATATACCACATAGACCCAGCTGGTTGTGTGTGCGAAGTGTGCAATGCACACAGACACTGCAGCTGAATGAAAGGCACCAAACATTCATTGCACACACAAGAAAACACCAAGCTCTGTGTGTGTGTGTGTGTGTGTGTGTGTTTATACCCATAGTGTTTAACGGCACATAAGCACGATCTTGGCAATATAGTGTTATAAGGAAAAGCTGTGTAGCAAAGATATTAAAGGCAAAAAGTGAAAAACATGTTGAACTTTTTTTTCTTTTTATTAATGTCACAGTATTTAAAAATTTTCTGACGCTGAGCACAAACTTACATTTTGTGTACACAAAAAAGTTTGTAGAATTCAGGGCCATGCTAGATTAGGACTTGTGAATGTCATGGTATGGTAATACAAAGAGAATTGGTGCTAACACTGAAACCATCTGTTACATTATGATCTTTTTGTATTAACTTGGACTGGTGACATGATAAACTGATATAGCCTTAATTAGATTATTGAACATGCAATTGAGAAATGACAGTTTGTGATCAATAATTTCCATATCAAGTTTATTAAACATTTTTATATGTGACATTGGTTATTAGAAGTGTGGTACAGTTGAAAAACAAGTTTTAAATCATGTTTCTACCACTTTCAATAATCATTTAATTTCTCAGGGTTTAAAAACTGCAACACAGATAAAAAAATGTCTATATCCAACTATATGCTGTATTGGTCCATCAACACAATTCTGACTATTCAGGTCTAATTAAAAAATTTAAGTTTCAAAACATAAAGGTGAAAAATGCAACAAAAAAAACCCATTAGAAATATACACCTTTAAAAACAAGGATAATGAAAACTAAATTACCAGGTGACCATATAAATTAAATACAAACAAAAAAACATTACTTTGGAATCCAATTGCTTGTCATAAAATCTTAAAACTGAAGAAGAATTTCATGGCATAGTGACCCCTCAATATAACATTTCTCAAAATATCACTGCCCATTTTCAAAATGCAGGTATGGTTGCAGTTCCCATTACATTTCTTAGACAATTCAAACCATTTATACAGTAAAACACCAGTATTTAACATTGTGTTTTTAGGAACTATTTTGGCTGTCTTATTGGAACATACCTCAATAAAAGGTAGCCCAACATATAACATGGGTCATTTTTATGGTTCCCATGTACAGCATTATGATGAGGCATTACAACTACTTAGATAACAAAATCTACTATGCGATGTAAAGTATTTCTAAGTGGCTAGATTAGGTCATGAAACAATTTTTCAACTTTATTTCATGAAACAAAGCAACCAACCCTTCCATTACTATTTTGTTTCCAAATTTTTTTGTTTTAAAAAGTAAAGCCTGAGTTTCCAGTTTATAAATTTCTGCATTAAATTTTAACTTATTTTACAGATTACATTATGTTAAATTTATGTTCATGGTTTATATTGAAATTTTAATACTAGGCTTTTTTTTATCTTTGTGTTTTCTACTTGTATTATTTTAATCTTGTTATTCCATGTATACTGTGACTGTTTAAAGTTAAATGTCTATATCCGTGAGGGTGGATAATGTCTTTTTGTGTGAGCATAATTTGTTTATATCTGTGGGGTAGATAATGTCTTTTTTGTGTGAGCATTGTGTCTATATCTGTTGGGGTGGATAGTCTTTTTGTGTGAGCATTGTGTCTATATCTGTTGGAGTGGATAATGTCTTTTTGTGTGAAGATTGTGTCTATATCTGTTGTGGTGGATACTGTCTTTTTGTGTGAGGATTGTGTCTATATCTGTTGGGGTGGATAATGTATTTTTATGTGAGCATTGTATCTATATCTGTGGGATGGATAATGTCTTTTTGTGTGAGCATTGTGTCTACATCTGTTGGGGTGGATAGGCCTTTTGTATGAGCACTGGTGTATACATATAAAAAATTGTGCTGTTGAAATTCATTCTTTTAGGTTATTCACAAAGACTTGATCTCCAGGTAAGTTTAGCTTGAATGATGATAGAAGTCAATGCCCTGTGAAGAGGCTGTCCAGTTACTTGATGTAACACTGAATATACTAGGGATGAATGGCCTTGGAAGATACTTCCCAGTTACATAATGTGACACTGAATATACTAGGGATGAATGGCCTTGGAAGAAACTTCCCAGTTACATAATGAAACACTGAACATACTAGGAATGAATGGCCTTGGAAGAGACTTCCCAGCTACTTAATGTGACACTGAATATACTAGGGATGAATGGCCTTGGAAGAGACTTCCCAGTTACATAATGTAACACTGAACATACTAGGAATGAATGGCCTTGGAAGAGACTTCCCAGCTACTTAATGTGACAATGAATATACTAGGGATGAATGGCCTTGGAAGAGACTTCCCAGTTACATAATGTAACACTGAATATACTAGGGATGAATGGCCTTGGAAGAGACTTCCCAGCTACTTAATGTGACACTGAATATACTAGGGATGAATGGCCTTGGAAGAGAATTCCTAATTACTTCAATTGGCACTGAGCATGTAGAGATTTCCCAGTTACTTCATTTGACACTGAACATGATGGAGGTGAATGATCTGTGAAGAAGATTACGAGTTAAATCATTTAACACTGAACATGATGGAATTGAATGGTCTTTGAGAAACTTGCCACAGAGTTAATGTGACACTGATCATGATGAAGTAATGACATGTGAAGAGACTTGCCATTCCCTTTATATAATGCTAAACCCAATGGATACAAATGGCCCATTAAGAGACTTGCCAGCCACTTCATGTAACACTAAAAATGATGGAGGTGAAAAAATGATGGAGGTGAAAAAATGATGGAAGTGAACTACCAATGAAAAGACTTGCCAGTTTCTTTATGTAACACTAAAATGATGGAGGTGACTGACCCATGAAGACAAATGGCAGTGACTTCATATGACACTAAACACGATGGAGGTGAATGGCCCATGGAAAGACTTGCCAGTTACTTCATGTAACACTAAATATGCTGAAGGTGAATGGCCCTTGAAGAGACTTGCCAGTTACTTCATGTAACACTGAAGCAACATAGCAATTATAAACAAAACACACTAGTAACTGCAGCAGCTCATAATGTCATCCATCACTGATTCCCACCTATTAAGTCATCTTAAATTCCAGATCAATCAAACTCTGCTCAAACCAGGCAAACAATATGGGATGAAAAGCTATCAAAATGGAAATGAAGATGGCAAGAGTCATTAATGGTTGATAATGTGTTGCTGAGAAATCAATAAAACAATTACAGCCAAGCAATATCAACGCCAGGAAAATAGTCAAGTAGGCAATTATATGATCAACAGAAATAAACTTCTTGTGCTCAGTGGTCAGAAGAATTTCACTGACTGGGCTAAATATTCAAAATAAAACTTTTAAAATGTACAGGTTTTCCTGAACATTTCATCTTTTGGTTATTATAATCTGCCAGGAAGATAAGACAATATCATATAGCAAACTTGATCAATAGATCTATATTTTCAGGCCCAACTACAAACAACATAGCAAAATGACATCATATTATATCCATGATAATATTTGGAAAAAATATTAATTAGCTTAAAATGAATAAAATAAAATTTTTCAGATCAATTAAGAATCACAGTTTCACCCTGAAAATTAAATAGCTAGATTTTATAGCAGATGAGTTTGTGATGTGCATATTAATTGCTGAATAAGTTAAAATCTAAAAGCCGTAACTAAATAGGGATGATCAAGCTAACACTATAGCTGATACAGTTAATTACATCATGCTAACATCAGACAGCCTAAAAACGGAAATGTTGATAATGAAGCCAATGATTTTCTAATTACACTATTGATATTATTGACAGGGATGGTTGAAGTGGGATATCAACATCATGGCAAGATGTTTATCAGTGAGGACAGTAGCATCAAACACTCAACAAACATGAAAATATTTAACTGTTGACTTCAGAAATTATGTGAAACTGAGACAGAAAACAAGTGTGCTCTTGAAAATTGTAGGATGACACAATAGTAAAGAGAGATTCCATTCAGGTCTTAATGAGTGACATTCTAGTTTCTGCAGCTCAAATTACTGATTAGATCAGGAGGATGAAAGTTTGACCAGTGGCCAGACACTTAGAGAAACAGAGCATATTAAACAAATGATTAACTAATTAACTATTTATTGCTAGAAAGCAAACATTCTTTTTCAGGAAGAAGAAAGTCTGCAACTTCACTCAAAGAAGGTCTGTAAGAATTAATGTTTCCTTTTGCACCAGCTGTGACAAACTCTTCACAATGTATTGAAGACTTATGTGGATTATCTACTGACCTGGATGAAGCACTTAACGATCTTGCTTGAACACTTGTCCTGGTGGATACAATCATATGAGAGGAGCCAAGTGTGAAGGTGGAGAATCTGGGGGTTGTTGTGAAGAAGAAACTGCCATTGCTGTGACTCACAGCAGATCCCTTCTCTGAGCTAATATCCTAGGTTGCTCAACCAACTGGTTGACTAGATCTCTGAACCATAACTGTTGGGGAAAAAGAGGAGCTATCATAAAGATATGCAGTGGAAGTCCTGACTTTGTGGAGTTTTTGTGGAATCATTCTGAAAAGGCAATTGCTCATGCTGTCTGAACCAGGACTGCGGAGTCTTTGCAGGGTGGTTTAGTCTCATTGATAAAAAAACTCCACAACGACTCTTCAGCACAGTCAGAACTGGAGGGACATGGTTATAGATTGGTGCAGTGATAATTTGATGAGAACTACTTTGCTTCTCCAGGGCAAACTATCTGCCAGAAAAGTTTTCTTCCGTTGAATGTTTCACACATGGGAGGTAATCCAATCTATGTCTGCATAGCAAGAACTTTCCAAGCCTCCATGCAAAGAGAAGTAACATTGTCAATGAAGGTACATTACTACTAATGTCTTGTCAGAAGAGACCATCACAATTATTGTTTTGGGTGACACACCCCTGTAGGGCTAAAAAATACTGCCCTCATTTCCAAATTGTTTATGTGAAGGGTAGCTTCTTTGTGGGAAAATAAATCCTTATGATCCATTACCCCCAGCTCCAGTAGAGTACCAAACCATAATCTGACCTGTCAAAAACACACTGAGAGTGGCACTCAGTGATGTGCACTGGGACACTGTTCTGACATGGTTCCAAACTGACCCACCAACTCAAATTGTGAAAAAATTTCTGACTCTAGTGCAATCCAACCTGACAGAGGTTCCTTGTGTGGTTTCCAGTTTGCCAGATTGAAAACCCTGGAGAGTGTAAGTACGGTCTTCCTAGGGAAACTAGGTCTGTCTTGGTGTTCAAGACCACTAGAAGCTGTAGATAAAGCCAAGCCGACTGATCTTGACTTGAAGCACTGTCAAAAGAGCCAAAATTATATCTATTCATCTAGTGGATAACAAACTCAACCAAGGTTGGTGAGGAAATTCATCTCAATGTAAATGAAATCAGGGATTAGCTTCAACTTTTCTAAATTCAGAATGAGACTTAGTCTGGTCAATGTGGAGTGGGACTAATTGTGTAAGAGAGTCTTAGAAACCAATAATGCATGAATCAGTCACCAAAATACTAGAGAATGGGAATTCTCAGAGCACTAAGATGGGTGGCAACAATTCCCATATTCTGGTTACTGCTCTGGAAGCTGAGGCAAGGCTGAAACCTTTATCTTTTATTGGAATAGAAAGCAAGAGACTGACCATCTGACACCCTCTCTTGTATGCCTCCATGCAACCCAAACCCCTAGTGGTTAGAGCATCTGTTTCAGATGCAGGAGGTTGTGGGTTCAAACCCCAGCTTAGTCATAGCAAAGACTTTAAAAAATGGTATCCGTTGTCAGGATAATGTGACTGGGTGGGGCATCATGCCACATGTCTGCGTCATGATGCCCCAGTGCTAGACATCACTATAAACTGTCACTGCAGACATCATAGTGATATGACTGAAAAATTGTTAAAACTAGGTTAAAATTCTAAATCACACACACATACACACACACTCCCCAAATCACCAGAGTACTGCAACTGCAACTCTTAAGGCCATTACACCTCTTGACTTCATGAGAGACAGATCTCATGCCCTTTTGGGATCAAGAAGTGCCTAACTAGATAAGAGTTCTGTGATTCTTCAGAAGCTTTGATTGGTCTAATCCTTTCCTGGGACTAAAGAATCATGTTTTACTTTCTGTAAGATTTGGAACAAAACTATCCCACTGGGACAATCCTCTTTCCTTTGGAAGAGGCAGATCCCACACACTCTTGGGATCAAGAAAATAAGGTTCCCATGCATTCCTGGAACCAAGATCATAAATATAAAAAGAGCATTTTTTCATCTCTTTATTGGTGTGTTGATTCTTGACAAAGCCACATATCAATGGGCTGAAAGAAGAACAGACAGACAGACATTCATAAACACTTGTGTTCACAAACACATGTGGGGCGTGAATGCCATGGGTCCTTTTGGTGTCTATATTTTCAACATTTTGTGACATTCCTAAAAAGAAAAGTATGTACTGCTGAAGCCAGTACTCTTTAAAACTTACAAAAAGTTATGTAAGTATTTGATTTCTAAATATGTACTTGCAAAAGTAAATTAAAATTATTATAATACAGTTCAAATTGTACTGCCTAAGTACTTATTGGTTCAGCAGTGCAATAAAACAGCTGATGCAACAAACAATATTAAAGAAAGTACTTCTAATCAAATGGTACCATAAAATTAATGCTGTAATTGCATGCACTGCCTATAGCATGAACTTATTTATTATTAAATTCTAGAACCAATGAACAAAACATTCAAGAGCAATGCATACAAGCACAAATTATTTTATTAAATTCCCATAAATGATGTACTAAAAGAATTAAAATTCCAGAAGAAAGAGAAATGAAACTTACCCTAGGAGAAATGAAACTTACCCTAGGTAAAAAGTAAATGACTCACTCACACAAGTATAAAAAAAATTCTGGAAGTACCACACAAAATGAATACTTGTCCTAACACTGAATAAGGGAAGGGGAAGAACAGAAAATAGTACTATAAAATAAACATGGCACAATAAGGTTCCTTAACTATCAAGAGATAAATTCACTATAAAAAATGCACTGACTGATGGAATAATCACCCAATTAAAACAGAAAATTATAATTTGCCAAAAACTTAATTGTACAAGACTTAATACTGCAACTCTCCATAACAAGAGACAGAATATCCAACATGAACCAATGACATGGTAGCCAGACATGATCTAGTTTCTCTCTGTTCCAAATTTCTAGAACATTCCATAAAATGTGAGGTAAGAATTATTAGCTTGTATGAAGGGACTTGGCATCCCAAAAGGTAACCAAGGCAACATTGATATGTAATGTGTTACTGTTATTAAAAATACTAAAATAAATTAAAAAAATAACAACAAAACACACAATGGTAGATATGGAAATACATGCACAAATCAACCATTGTGGGTAATTTTCTTCATGGTTTCACGTCTTTGACTGGAATTTGTTGTACCAGTTTTACCCACAATTATACAAAACATCTTTTTGGGGCCCCGAGTGGCCGAGTGGTCTAAAGCGCTGTCCGTTACGGATCACTGCCATCTCACCTCTGCGTGTGTTCGAGTCTAGGATTCGATGAATGTGGATATGTGGGAAAGCTTGCCAGTAGCTTCTCGTGGGTCGGTGGTTCTTTCTGGTGATTTCCCGGTTTCTTCCTCCACCATTAATACTGGCCGCCATGAATAGCCTATCGTGTGCTGAAAAATGGCGTTAAGCTCAACAACAACAACAACAAAACATCTTCAAAAATGGCCTATGTTGTACAGGAAATTTGATATTAACTGATATCATCTATAATTTACACTGCTGATTTGAAAAGATATTCATGTAGCTGCTCAAAATAACAGCTTTTGTGCTGCAAAGGTTTGTAGTTATCAATTATCAATTTCATCAATAATTTTTTTCTTCAGAAAACTAGTAATTTTACCCATTTGACCATGTTCAAACAGACTTTTGATGCTATTTTTGTTAACTTTCACCTTGTTTTAACCTCAACATAAATGACACTTCTCCATGAAGGACAGATTTTGTGGTCCCATGAGTGTTCTTTATATAAATTTCAAGTGTTTTCTAAAGGTTTATTTGTTGAAGACTGTGTGTGCTTGTAGTCCTGTATGAAAGTATTATTCATGTTTTGAAGTATTCATAAGCCTACCTCCTTCTCCAGCTTCTTCTGCTGCAGAGCCATCTGATAGTCATCCTGAACACTGCAAAGGAAAAGAGAAGATCAAGCTGACATGACACATATCACGAAGATATCCAAACTAACACAGTCTTAAAATAGTGTTTTATCTCCATCAAGAACAGGTAGTATTGGGTTTGATTTGGTACTTTACAGCATAGCAACAGAGACACAGGTTATACAGTGTCATGTCAGGGCAATAAGAGTAAAGGACATTGCCAAAGAACACACCGCAGTAGCCAACCAAGGCTGAGTCAATGGTAGAATTTGAACCTGCACACTGCTGAGAGAGGAGTTTTTTCTTATCTTTTCCAGACTGGTGAACATTTCCATTTTAATACATTAATGGCTAAAACACTCTGAAATAATTTTTGTGCAGTTTAGCAGTCTTCCTTGTAATTTTAGTATGGCATAACCATGTATTGCATGCTGATTTCCTTCTATCATGAAACCTTAAGAGAACAGTGTCCTTCCCTTTCCTTTTTGGGTCTGATATTGCCCACATGCCATACACTAGTCTAATGTCTAAAAGGCAAATGTAGTGATAAGGCAGATGCCTTTGATTGAAAGACACCGTTTTAGGATAATTTTCAACTATTTGTTACAGATTGGTGGTATCGGATGTTTTCTTTACCTGCATTTAATCTTTCAAGTAAATCTCACTGGACTAGATGGTGCATTCAACAAACTTGCAACAGACGCATAGAAAAGGGTGAAAATAAATGATATATGACCATCTACACCATCACATAGCTACTATCAGTGAGGAAAATCAAAACAAACAAGCCTGGAAAGGCTGGGAATATCCTGAGCAAACTGGTAGAACAGCTTAAGAGGTGGAAAGAACATTTCAGCAGCTGGGTCATACCTGTGGAAAACCCACCCATCAAAGAAGACAGGAAGGATCAGGACATCAACTAAGGACCCATTACCATGGAATAGGTCATACGAGCAATCAGGAGAATTAAGAGTGTTAAAGTTTCTGGCCTGGATAACATCCCACCAGAAGCAATAAAAGAGGATGCCACAGTTACAGAAGGTTTTCAGACTGACCTTCTACAGTAAATATGGCACAAAGAAAAGAGAAAAGGTGCCACAAGAGTGGAGGGCTATAATTGTCAATATACCTAAGAAAGGAGACCTCATTGACTGCCAAAACTGGAGGGGCAATCAACTCCTATCCCTATTGAGCAAGATTTTCAAAATGCTGATTTTGGAGGTGACCAGGTCAGCAGTAGATTCCAAGCTGAGAGAAGAACAGTATTGATAAAACAAAATGCCTGTATATCAATACAAATCAGAATGCAGCTGTTCTCTTAAAGGTGCATGTCACTGAGGAAGCTAACAAGTTCACATACCATGGCAGCATTGTGAACAAGTCATCAGGAACAGATGAGGATATAAGACCTGGATTGCTTTTACTCCATTCAGGCCAGTCTAGAGGAATGACAACATTCACCTGAAAACAAAGCTGTTCAATTCCAATATCAAATTAGTGCTGGTCTGTTAGGCAGAGACCACAAGATGCACAAGGAACATAAGCAGCTGCTGAAAATCTTCACCAATACTCCTCTACGACATACCCTGTACATCAGATGGCCAGACTGAATCCCCAATCAGGAATTATGGAAGTGAGCAAGAACCCATACCTGATACCATCAAGAAGAACAAGTTGAGATAGACTGGATATACCCTGTGTAGAGACCAGCCCAAAATCATTCACCATGCACTGGAATGGAACCATCAAGGTAAGTGAAAAAGAGTCTGACCAGCTATGATTTTGCTTAAAGAACACTGGTTGCCAATCTTAATCCCATCTGCATGTCTTAAAGAAAGTTAAAACAGTGAGCCCAAGACCATGACAAATGTAGACCTACACTAAATGCCCTATGTTCCAGATGGCACAATGAAGAATAGTCATGATCATAATGAAGGGATGGTGAATAATAAATGAGAACTTCTATTTTATGAATGTAAATGATGTTTATGTTAGGACTCCATCTATTATATTGGGTCTAAAACATCTTGGTAAAGTAGTTTTGGAAAGATAGTCGTTCTACATTTTTTTTAACATTAGTAACAATAGCCATAGCTGATGGGAGACAAGTATTATGATAAAGTATTTCCTAAAAACATTCCTACCAAATTTGATTAAATTGGCTCTTCTTTTCCAAAAATTGAAAATAGGTTTTCCAACTCATTACTTAGGAAGTCACATCACTTATTTAAAGGAAGCTGCTCTGGACACAATTTTAATACAGTGTGTCTTACAAAAACAATTAAAGGTTCATCCAAAGTTTCATAATTTTAGCAGAAGCTCAAAATAGCTGATCGTTGTAATGGTTGCTAAGGAAGCAATATTACTTCTTGGGAAGCCATCAAAAACTTTAATATTTTTAAAGCATATCTTGAGGAAAATTCATAGGAAATTTCAATTTGCAAAGTAATTTCGGAAAAGACATTGAAAACAGCAGTTTGGATTGACAACACATTGTGAACACAGTCAACAGACATGTAATCACTGACATGGGCATTTGAAAAAAAAACTTGCCAGTAGTTTCCTGTGGATCAGTTGTTCTTCCTTTATCCCTAAGTTCTTCCTCCACCAAATATACTGGTTGCCGTATGTGCTAACACTTGGCATTAAAATCAAAACAAAAACAACAGAAACAGACACTGGGATAAACACACTAAGCTTTATGGACTTAAGTGAGATTATCAAATGCACAATGGTGTATTCTTATGCACTCTACATTCCAAGAGAAAACAAGTATGGTTGGTAAGTTGGTGTATTGGTGCAAGAGCAGTGTATTGACCCTTTCCTGAAAGACAAGATTAAGCCAAGGTATGGAAAGCATGAATGTTTTGATTTGAATGTTAAGATTGGTACAGTTCGCCAATCAGGAATTGTATTGCACCACAAAACCTCCCCTACAAAAACAAATTCATGACTTCATGAGCAATTTTAAACTGTTCAAGAATGTTCATGAACATTCTTGAAATGTTCATGATCAATTCATCACCTAAGTACATAAACACTTCAAGAATTTTTATGAATCATGTACTTGAACTCATGAACAGTGATGAACTTTTATGAACTATTATATCTTTGAAGTTTCTGAAATGTCATGAATTTGCTTCATGAACAATTCAAGTACTTTGATGCACCATCAAGAAATTTCTTATAAATGTATATGAAATTTCTATATCATTATACTCATAAAAAGTTTATGAAAAATAATGAAACTTCTCACAAATAATAGTGAAATATAATTAAAGGTGAATATTTTTTTTTTAAAAAATGATATGATACTGTATTAATGTTTAGAGATCATTTATTCAATATTTTTGTACATAACTAAGTAGTTCTGGATTAATATGGGATAATATTTTCTGGACAGCATGACCAAAATGTACTTGCTATAAAAGCTTTCAATGACTTTGTTCTAATGTTTTTGTCCATTACTGTCATAAACTGCATATTTTATTGACTTTGCAACTGGTTGCAAGTTGCTGTAAAAACCGAAATATGTAAACAACGATTATCCTGATTGGGTGATTGTGAAAGAAGACATAACATTGGTTAAGATACACACATGATTTCAGCAGCTGAGACTTCCTCTCCCCCAATGATAGAGCTTTGCAACAAGTTACAATTTCGAACAAAAATCATGGACTCCTGTGTAATAGACAGATGAGATTTTCAATAACATGTCTTTTAAGTACATAGAAGTGCAGCGAATCAATTATGAAGAATATGAAGGAATTGACTTGGTGGGAGCAAAATCAGGTGGAAAAGCATACACAGCCAGATCATGATAATTATGGTGTATATCTTTTGCTTGGTCATTCATGATTATTTCAATGGGAGTGATATATACATTTTATTGGTTTTTATATGTCATCACATTAATTTTAACCAAACTAATATACCTGATTTATGTCAGACCAAATTTAAACTTGCTCATCGAATTTTGAAAATAAATAATAAACATTATCATACACCCCCACCGCCATTGATCTCGATGCCAGATACGGTACTGCATCAGCTATAGGAATTTAGATGTTTGGTATTATTTTCTGTTTCATGACATCAATATTTTTATGATTGGATGTAATCTGGTAAATTAAAACAAAAACAAAAAAAATAGTTAATGTGTCAAACTGTACACAATACATATGCAAATGACATTTTAAAACTGGAAGCAGCATCTGGCGTCAGAGTGGATAAATTGTAATTGATTAAAACATTTGATGACTCTGACTTATAACACCTATGTCTGGTCAGCTTCAGTTACAATACAACTAGTGACAAAATTCTCCAATAATGTAAATGCTCAGTAAGTTGTGTATCAAGATTAAGGGAGCAAATAATTTTGAGCTGAATCATAATTATGCCAGTAAATAAAGTGGGGTACAAAAATAATATGCTAAATGCTGAAGACAATGTTGATCAGAGGTTGTCTGTAATTAACTTTATCTTTCTTTCAGATCAGATGGCAGAAAAGTAAAATTATTAGAGAATGAAGTTTGTAGGTTAAAGAGGAAAATTTGACAACTGGAGGAACTTACAGCCAAGATGGAAGAGACATAAAAAGTTACTTCTGCAGCAATGTTAAAGATCCATACAGTAATCAAATGGAACAGCTTAAGTTGCAGATGGAGACATTCAGTAATGACAATAGGTGGAATTTGATTAAATTAATATTAGGCCAGACTGTGTACACAAAAGTGTTATCTGACATTGGTCAATCTCGGGGAGGGGATTGGTCAAGTCAGAAGAAACCCTAGTGGAATTTAGAAAGCCCCATGACAATGATAGTTAAATATGCTTCAGCAGTTGATTGAACATAACTCCCCCATTATCTCTTGAATAAGTGTCCAAAAAAAAATTACAAAACATACAAAAAGTGTTGCTAAAAGTAAATAAAGAATATCACTTAATGTCAGTTTACATGTTCTTTCTTGCATATTAGAAATTTATCTGAAATTAAATACTGTTTTTAAGATAATATGTTGCATTTTGTATTGTTTTAAAAACCCCACATCTAAAATTATTTATGATTCAGGATGATACAGCTATTTTTTTTTTAATTTTTCAGATAATCAAATTTTTTTTAATAAGAGCTGTCATTAAGTCATGAATCATGAGGAACATTTTTCATCATAGTTCATGAATATGTTCATTCACTGTGATGAATGACGATGAACCAGTTTGTAAACTTTTATAAACTGTTAATGCATTTAGTTCATGAATAGTTCATAAACATTCAAGAACAGCTTGTATAATTATGGTACATGAACATTCATGAATTCATTATTTCATGAACTGACCATTTCCAGTTCCTGCACATTCATGAACCTTTGGATGAACTTTCATGAATAGTTCATGAACTAGGGTCATGAACCATTCAAGGACAGTTCATGCCAGTTCATTAATTATTCATGATCATTTCATAGTAAAATGTTTTCTCGATAAATTCTAACATCTTACTAAGATTATTCAGCCCAATAATTTTTACAATAAGAATGAAGTGGCTTCTCACCATAAAACTCTCCAATAAAACTGATCAGATTTTCTTTTATCATGGCCACTGGAAATATTTTGCGTAAATATTTTTTCATTTTAAGTAAGTGATTATCCAATCAATTACAGCATTAGTTCTTGGCTAATTAGAATCAATCATAATTTAATCTTACTTTATTAAATACCCTTTTTAATTGTTTGATGCAGTCATGACATGGCCTTGTTGGCACATTCCTCAGGATAAAGCTCCCTCACTTATAATACCCATGATCTGAGCATCTCCCATGAACTGATTTAAAACAAGTGAGTTCTGCACTTTGCCAGAGAAAAATTACAATTAATCAGATAACAGATACTTGTAAAATTCTGACATCATACCAGATTAGTGGTATTTCTATGACTTCTAACTTAATTCATTATCACTAATCAATAGAAGTAATCACCCAAAGTGACTTTGCCATATGCTGCAAGCTTTCAAATCAATAACATCAATAGCAGCTATAACAAAATTAGCTAATAAAATTCTGCTACCTCAGCACTACATAATGTATCAATTTTCTATACCATAAGGAAGAACGAATTTTGTTAAAATCAACTCTAGATGTTCAGCTCCACATAGCATTATCTTCTTTAAAATCAACACTTGTCATTCAGCTTCACATGGCATGTTCATCACATTATGATGGCATCAATCTGACATCGCTTTGTACATGTATGTATCATACCGCTATGAACTTGACATCGCTTTGTACATGTATGTATCATACCGCTATGAACTTGAGACTGGATGTGAAGTGATACACTTGCATCATTTGCTTCATAATAATTAACAAAAAGAACAATTTTAATAACAGCAATTACAGTCATGTGAAGGAAAAAGATAAAGTGAAAATGAAGTATATAAAACATCGGAATATCATTAGCACTTTATGACCTCATGTAAATCATCCATACAGGGTTTCTGTAGCTTATTTAGCTATTACTGTAAGGGCGGATCAAGACAGAATACTTTGTCCTGTAGTTTTCTATGTAATAACCCTTACTTAGTGATGGATATTAAACTAATTGTAGCACTAGAAATTGCACACTAACCTATAAATTCTCTCGGATTTTTTATTGCTTTGACCCATCATGATATAAAAATAGACATTTTTCACAAAAATTAACACCTCAGCATTTCTAGTCTGAGCCTCATTGCTACTTGACACGAATAAAAACACAATGCATTGACTCTCTGAAGCACCTAATTACATCTAAACAAGCCAATTACTGAATAGAATGAGACAAATTACATCTGATGGCAGCAATGTGTTCAAGTCCAAAACAGCAGAAATGTGTGTGTGTGGGAGAGGGATCCTTAGGCTTCAACAAAAAAAAAAGTAAAGTTTAAAAATCCACAACACCAACATGAATACTCCATTTCTCTTGAAGGACTGTGTGACTTCAGATAACATTAAAACAAAAGAGATGTTTGTTGTCTCATTGTTTTTCAATTGCCCATTCTGCACAATATCTGGCTCTATCAATGTGAGCAAATGGGATCGAAGTTCCTTTCCCACTGACACACTGATATAACTGACCCAGGCTGGCCTGGACTGGTGTCAAACTTTAGAATTCTTGGAAACAGGCCTGATGCTGGACCGGTGTCAAACTTCAGAATTCTTGGAAACAGGCCTGATGCTGGACCGGTGTCAAAATTTAGAATTCTTAGAAACAGGCCTGATGCTGGACCGGTGTCAAAATTTAGAATTCTTGGAAAAAGGCCTGATGCTGGACTGGTGTCAAACTTTTGAATTCTTTGAAACAGGCCTGATGCTCTACCTACTGACCTAATGTGACTCACACAAAATGTCAGAATACACTATAGCAAGCTATACATGCAAAATACATAAACAGGCAGCAGATAAAGTCACATTTAATGAGGGTGTTTGTGTACAACCCATACATTTCAAAGAAGTGCATTTTATGTTTGAAGAGTTGCTATAATTCATTTTGACTAAAATCTGGAATCTGATGCATTCATTTTCTCCATGTAGTTTTTATTATAATAAAAAAAACATTTTAAAATATATAATCAGGTTATAGTTCACTAATAGGCAACTGACAATAGTATTAGTTAATGCATGCATTTTGATGACATCAACAAAACTTGAATATTTCATTGTGTATTTAATAATTTGTGCATTAACATTGCACACAAATTACACATTTAGCCAACACTGACAATCTGTAAAAAATTTGAAAAATCCTTGTTAATGGGTGCATTTTGATGATGTCACCAAATTTGAATATTTTTTGTGTATTTAATCATTTGTGCATCAACACTGAACACAAATTACAAATTTAACCATTCCTTGACATATTGTATACAAATTTCTAAAACCCTTGTAAACTCATTAACCCTGGTGCCTCATTTATGCATCAGGAGGTAGTAGCCTACTTCCCAGCTCTGTAGTGTCAAGGTCAGGTATGATATACTAAAGTGGATGGTATTATAGAAAGGTCTATAATGATACCAAATAACCTGGATATTCTAGTTGCAGTACAAAATACAGAGGGTAAAACATAATTATTTGGACCAGATTTTTTTTCCACCAAATCTTCGCCTGTGGTTGAAAACCAATTATGTGTCTGGAATTTAGACTTTTTGGCCTCAGATTTAAGGCAGACTGGCCTGAACTGCACACAAACAGGCAAACCTTTGACAAAAGGAGGATACGATGGGCATTTGGAATAAAGAGTGATCTTCATACAAAAATGATGGGTCTCCAACCTTTGCCCTTCTGCTCATGCATGACTGAAATAGCCAATGAAAAACAATATTTCTAACACAACTAGGCATTAGGTTAACCAGAAATCTCTTGGAAGTTGATGTATTAGGATGTATTCAAAAATAGTCACAAAGTGTGTTTCCTACTCACATTTCAGGCAAACACAACAAAAAACCTCCAGGGTTAATGGGTTAAATCACACATGAAATTTCATTTTATTTTACATAAAATAAATCAGTTGATTTCAGGAACTTTTCTGCATTTTTGCATGGGTTTCTCAGCATTAAAGACAACTTCATGCAGGCATGAGAACCATTTAAAAACAAATCTGATACACATGAGCCATCAATACAGACCACTTCATATTAAGATGAGAACCATCTAAAGACTACCTCATGACAACAATTGAACCATCTAAAATCAGCTCATGCAAACATGAGAACCATCTATCAATCTACCTCATATAAGGTTAAGAGACATCAAAAGACTGGGTCATACAAGCAAGTTACCCATGTAAATGACAAATTCCTACAAGTATGAAAGACATCTACAGACTACCACATACAAGCACATAAGCCATCTAAATGAGACATCATATAATTATAAGAGGAATCAAAAGACCAATGCCTCCACACATGAGAGACATCTAAAGACCATCTCCAACAAGTATGACATTTATCTAGGCCACCTCATTCAAACATGAGTCATCTAAAACCCACCTCTTACAAGCATGAGACGTAAAAACCACCTCTTACAAGCATGAGATATCTAAAGACCACCTATTTCAAGCATGAGACATCTAAAGACTACCTTATTCAAACATGAGACATCTCAAGACCACCTCATTCAATCATGAGACATTAAAGACCACATCATTCAAGAATGAGACATGTAAAGTCCTCATACAAGCAAGAGATACATCTAAAGACCACCTCATACAAACAAGAGAGGCATATAAATACGACCTCATACACTAATTAAACATGAGACATCTAAAGACCTCCTCATTCAAGAATGTGAGACATCTTAAGACAGTTTCATACAAGCATGAGAGCCATCTAAAGACCACCTCATACAAGTGTAAGACCATCTCATACAGGAGAAGTCATCTAAAGAGCACTGAATAACTGAACTGTTGTTGATTTTATTGTACAATCATCCTACAGTATAAAAGAAGAAGAAAAAAACTCTCAAAACACTGGGGGTGTCAATACCTACCTGCCAGGAGGTCCTGAACTCATGTTCCACTGGTTACTTGAGTCGGCCAAAGTCAATCTAAAAGTGAAAAGAAAACACCTATCAATTTAAGTCCTCAATCTTGTTTTGCTAAGTTTTCTTTACATTAAATATCAGTAACTTTGACTTTCAATTCTGGGATTTTCACACATTCTAAATTTTCAATGTATGATGGTGCACCATAATGAAGTTTGCAAACAAAATACCAAAACACTAGGGTCCAAAATTATGAAACATTTTGTGCATAAAATGCAAGTTCCAGTTCAAAATTTCTTATTTACATAGGATGCTTGACACTAAACAAGGTCATTTAAATTCTCCAGTATCTGAGAATGATTCAAGCTAGAAAATTCTTAAAGTTCTGTGATTTTGTCTTCTTATTCAAGTTACAAATGTATTAAGTCAAGGGAATTAAGTTACATACTAATGGGTCTTCAAGTTGGAGCCTGAATTCTTTTGCAGTCAAAAAATACAGTAGCTGTTAAAAAAAACTAATTAAACTTGTAGACTACTTGAAACATTCAAAGGAAATGATGGTGAATGGTCTGTTATGCCTTGTACATTTTTCATCTATCATTAATCAGGAATATAATTGTCATTTTTTAAAAGATACAAGAATCCAACATTTTAATAACTTTATGTATTACTCAAATGACAAACCTACCTAATGAAACCTATCTAAATTGAAATAGCTCAAGCCAAAATTTGCAGCAACAGATTGATTTGTTAACTGATTGCTGTAAAATTAACAACACATATGCACATGAATAGATAGTATGTAGTGCACAGTAAAGTGGGCTTGACAGAGACATTCAACAATATCTGACATGGACTGTTTTTGTGTACAAGATGAAAACTTGTCAACCAGCTAATGAAATTTTAATGGTAAGAGAGAGGGAAAAGAGAGAGAGAGAGAGAGAGAGAGAGAGAGAGAGAGAGAGAGAGAGAGAGAGAGAGAGAGAGAGAGAGAGAGAGAGACAGAGAGAGAGAGAGAGAGAGAGAGAGAGAGAGAGAGAGAGAGAGAGAGAGAGAGAGAGAGAGAGAGAGACAGAGAGAGAGATGAAACTTCCCGATTTGAACCAAGGAAATAAGTTTTATTTTTAATATATAAGGACCAATTTACCATTGATGCAAAGCAAATTGTAAATTGGTTCCTACCTTAGTTATCGTATGGGTCAAGAAATGTACAGTAACTAAAAGTATATGTATTGGGGCAAAGTCATACATTTAATTGTATAGTTAATATTTTAAAACAAAATTAACTGGATACATAAAAGTAACATTGAAACCCATAATTTTGCTAACATTTTGTACTCAGAATGTTGACAAAAGATGGTTTGACATTATCTATGCATTACAACTTTGTTATATAATAATCAAAACACTTTCAGAGACCACGAGTTTATATGTCTCATGGCTGCAATAAACAATTCATTAAACTTGTGGCAATAATATTCATTTATGATTCAAATGATTGGCCAGTTCATGTGCATTTTAAAGTAATTATACATTACTGCAGCCATAAGCTTCTAAGTATCTGAGTGTAATCTTTACAAAATTAATTAATATTTAGTCCTCATTTTTTCTGGAGGTTAATGCCAACCAGTGAAAAATCTTACTTGCATTCATCAGAAAGCTGCATTTGAGCCAAAGCTAAAATAAAATGATTAGGGAGTAAAGCCCATTAACTTGCATGTGTGGGCAGGTTCTAAAAAGGGCACTTGCACTAAAACAACTCCATTCATTTCATTCAAATGCAACTTTTCCTGGAAAATTCGAGTTAACTTGTGTCCAACATGATTAAGACAGCCTTCACACATAGAGAAATTACATGTAAGGCACTGGAGTTTATCAAAAATGTAGAAAACTAAAGGAGATATATGAGGAACTTTAATGGGTGAAGTTGATCCCAGACTGTCTCCAATTTTCTCTCTTCCATCCTCTTCATTAAAATACATATCTGCCATAGCATACAGAAGCATAATGCTTATGCAGTACATGTTAAAACTGTGGTGTTTTAATGTTTTTAATATTGAATCTGTGGTTTTCCAATGCTTTAGAGGGCTCCAACTGGCCCAGTGGTCTATAGCACTCACCATTCCAGATCACTGCCATCTTACCTCTATCTACGTAGGTTTGAGTCTCACTGGTTTGGCTAATGTGGGTATTCGAGAAAGCTTGCCAGTAGTTTCTCATTGGTCGGTGGTTCTTCCTGGGGTTTTCCAGGGTTCTTCCTCCAGCAGCTATACTGGCCACCATGTATAGCCTATCTTGTGCTGAAAAATGGTATTAAACCCTACAGCAACGGAATACGTTAGATGATGGTATGTGCTCTAATTAGTTCAATCCATTTCAATCATTGATATTAATACTGGATTGTAAGTGCATTAAACCAGATGGATCTGGTCCAGTCATGTAAGAACTGCAGCATTTGAATTCCATATAGTTACCTGAAGATAGACACATTATACTCATAGATGAATATATCAAATTGTGTACAGTTTTATAGCTATACATTTGCTAACATAAATACATAAAAAATTTATATACCTGTAACTCACAATAGACAACAACTATGATATAAAACAACAGAATGGATAGGATTAACCTTTCATGCACTAGATCCATTCTAGAATTGATAAGTTTGGGTGGAAATTCCCTTCTCAATCTGATAAGAAAGGGGGAGGATCATTTGTTAATATAGGAAGTATTTAATGAAGAAATAAAGGTAAGGCATGAAAGTGTAATGTACAATTTTCATGCATTCAATTTTAGGTGTTCTTTAGAAATCAGAACAAATCTTGAAGTTACATGTCGTTGAAGTTGTCTCCCTGTTGCATTTTATGCAAGGAAAAACCCAACAACGTAAAATGTATCACTAGATAAAGGAAGTGCTTCTTTCTATGGGCATGAATTTTTTTAATACTCCCAACTCAAAAAAAGAACTAATGCACTTAATATCAACTTCAGGGACTGTACATGCAACATTGCCCAAATATGGAGAACGGTACTAAAACTTCACAAACACAATAGAACAAGACTTTAAAAATAGGTCATTGTGATCTACTTTTGTTAACAGTGAGTAAAACTCTTCTGTATGAATCAAGTTTCATTGGTGAATACAAAAAAATTTCATCAAAATGCAGTTACATGCAAATATTCATGCCAGCAACAATATTGAGAATGGGAAAGACATGCCACTGCAAATATAGCATACATTTTTGATTAGAACTAAGTGAGTGGAACATGTCATGTTTTTACTCAAACAAAGCCAGGCCAATCAAGAGTTATTCACAGGGAATTTACAAGACAGAAACAAACTAAATGAATCATTAGCAAAATAAATATCTGACAATAATGGAAAGCTTAATAGTTTCATGTGAATGATAAGGCTTTAACATATAAATTCTGGAAGCCATTTGATAATAATAATAAAATGAGGTCTCAAAAAGTAGGAAATATATATTTACACAGTAAATATTATAACATTCTTCATTTAAAGATTCACACATTTTATCACAAATGATAACATAAAATTAGTCATTTTGTAAACTTACAAAATAATGAAATAATGAAGCTAATTGGAAATACAGTTTATACCTGTCAAACCGCAAACAAGTGATCCTGGTCTACTGGCATAACTGCACAGACTACCATATATGCTAGTGAGTTAAGCAATAGCAAATGTAGATCTGTGCAGTTTGCAGTATGACTTATAAGAATAGATGGCGTGCAATTTTGTACTTACCCAGGTGCTGGACTGGGACTCCTACTCCTGTGTATGCATGTAAAAATCAGTTGTAAAAGTCAGCCAAATAAAACTCTTTCATATGTCAACATTCAGGTTTGAATTGGTAAGAAAATTAACACACAGCAATAATACTCGCATCTAATGTTCATCCCATGTGCCGCTGCATCAATGGTAAAAACAGAGTAAACACTGACTGGCTAGGAGTCTGATTATGAAAATGATGGCTCAAATTCTGGTCAACAAATGACTATAAGGGAGGAAATGTAAATGAAATTAGCAATTAACTCTTGGATTTTTTTGCATGAAGGCAAAAATAAGTCTTTGACATTTAATCTAGTTAATCCTGGTGAATCTAGTGATTAAGCTGAAACAGTTTAACCTTATATGCAGTAAGATGAACACATGAGGCACTTCTGACAACTTGAACACAGCAAACTACTGTCTCAGTTTAGGTATCTTCTCATTTGAAAGAGCAGAATTAATATAAAAGACGTCAAAAGTAACTGATGTATCACAACAAAGATTTTAATTTGATATACTGAAAAAAATTCTAATTGCTATAGAGACAACAAAGAATGTGATTCATGTACGGACATCAAAGATTCTGACTGATATACAGACAACAAAGATTTCAATTTGATATATAGACAACACATATTTTGATTTCTTTGTAATTTTACACTACAATATAAACATATTTGTCAAGAAAATGTTGTATATCTTGCCTCTACCAATCAACCACTCCAAATTTAAGTTTTAAACAGTTTTCTTGTGATGTAAAATAAATAAGACTTTGCACTAAGAATAAAGAATATAGTCATCACATCACACAAATATATGAAAATACTGCCAGATAACCAGTCTAACCTGTCTCAACATAATGTGAGTGCCATGTTTGAAGAATGTACTAACATCTCTGTGACATGTTTACCTAATTACAGCAGGGCAAAAATTTACATGTATTTAAAAGCTGAGACTTAAAAGATGATTCTGGATATTACTTATCCTGTTACATCTATTTACTTCAAATATTTCAGCCTACACCAATCTGGAATGGGTTGACCCAGTTCTGTTTATTCAACATGGAATTAAGCTCATTACAATATTTGACCTAAATCAAACCATATTTTACTGGTCTGTGTAATAGGATTGAAAACCTAATAGGATTGAAAACCAGGCACAACACTTTGCTTTTAGAGCTTTTAATTTACAAGGCAAATTTCTGCTTTAAGTGCCTGAAACACAAAGCAGAAAACTGTTATAGCAAATCAAGCTCTAGACTGGAGTCAGGATTTATTTAAATATATCATATAAACTAGAACATAATTATGGTCAACTGCAAACCAGACCCAGATCTCCCAGTACATTATCTGATGGCAGAACCGAGTCTAAGCACATTATTTTTAGCAATCAGTAGCACTAGCAACATAGACCCTGATCTGCTGGTACATTATCCAACAGCAGATTAAAGTCTAGGTTGTTTGAAGTTGGACTTGACTTATAAGTGAATATAGATGGTACATATGTATTTATGTTGGATGTGGGAGTCTTATTCATTTGCTAAGATACAAATCTTGCTCAGAGTCATACTATTCTAGAATAATCGTAGAATTATTTGCTTAAGTAAATTTGGCTGGAATGCACTTCTGCTTCCAAATCATTTGAACTTGATTCAATTGTCAGTGCTGGGGCTAGAGCTATACCTAATATGAAACTCAAAAGAACACAAAATACCCCATAGGAGCATGAACAAAAGCCAAACAAGCCTAAAAAGAGACCTCTGCTGAAGCAGGACATCATAACAATTTTTAGCTGTTACAATGAAAACAAAAAGTAAATGACTTAGGTTTCTGATTCAGATCTATAGCATTCTCACACCATCCCATTTGTTTGTACCACCTAACATTTTTAAAACAGAAGACATCAAAGATATGAAAAATGCACTAATAATTTTTAAACTTATTGCTGCCACATAGTCCAACAAAGATCAAATTGTTATCAAACCCATGACCCTTGAATACAGGTCCAAAATGCAAGTTTAATGGAGACTTTACGGGTCATAAAGCAATTGTTGTTTTGGGGGTTTCATGCCATTCTGCAGCACATGATAGGCTATAGAAAGCAGTCATTATTACTGGTGGAGGAAGAAACTGAAAAACTCCCAGCAAGAACCACTGACCCACAGGAAGCTATTGGCAAGCTTTCTCATATACCAAGCATTGGCTGAGCCCAAGACTCAAAAACCATGTGGACAGACAAGAGGTGGCAGTGATTGGCAAAGGCAAGTGCTTTAGATCTTTAAGCCATTATGGGCATCCAGTAATACATCAATAATAAACACCTCTCTCTCTCTATCCAGTATGGATGTTGTTGCTTCATGAACACAAATCAACTGTAAAAACATGAGTATGTGCTATTCATTGTCTTTCAATTAATATATTTCATGGCTAAAATCATTCAAAAAAGAAGGGTAAATTAATAGTATTTGAACAAGATCAAGATAAAATATATGGTAATAACAGAGAGAACTGATATGAAATTTCAATTCAGCATGTCAAATTTTTCATACACTCAGGTAGTGTTGTCTGGATAGACATCATAAAGACATCATAAACTACAGAATGATTTATGTTGAGTCTGTGTGTGTGATTTAGATTTTTTAGGTATTTTTAACAATTTTTCAGTCATATCAATACAATGTCTGCAGTGTGGCAGTTTACAGTGATGTCTTGCCCTGGGGCATCATGCTGCAGACATGTAGCATGATGTCCCACCCAGTCACATTATCCTGACACCAGGATGACCAGTCCTAACACTCACCTCTTCATGCAGATATGTTGTTTGCAGTAGGTGCAAAAATAAAATGCTCCCTCTTGCTGCTGTGCTTCACAGGTAAAAATTCATTAACCCAGAGTTCTGAATATATTTTTGCTTGGCTTTGCTTGCAACAATGATTGTTATAGCTTCCAGAATCATCTTCAATAATGAATTATTTTGACAACTGAAATATTCATGCTTTGTGTGTCATATATGGAGTAAAATCCAACTTCAAAAAAACACTGCCACAATTAACAAACTTGCCAATGATCATTAAAATGGCTGAAACATACTCATTCAAAACAATGAGGTGCAATAACATGCATCTAGCATCTCTTTCATTTGCCTATAACTTAAAATGAATTGGGTTGTTTCACTGTGTTATACTTTACTTAATACATATCCACACAATGGGCTCCAGGAGCCATGAGGGTCTAAACACCTGGTGCATGCTATGGTTATTTGTTTATACCTGACCTCTCTGCCTTTTAATTAGTTTTACATAAGCTCTAAGCCTGGCTGTTTACCTTTTATACCTGAACTGGGTATATACCAAAGTGGTTATGGGATCTGAGATTAAAAAGTTGTGTTTTAGCAGGAAAAATCATGTAGGTATGCATACAGGACACATCATATCCATATGCATACAAGATACATCATGTACTGTAGGCATACATGACACAACATGTAGGTATGCATACAGGGACATACAGGGACACATCATATAGCTATGCATACAAGACACATCATATAGGCATGCATACAAGACACATCATGTGGGCATGCATACATGACACATCATATAGGTATACATAAAAGACACATCATGTAGGCATGCATACATGACACATCATATAGGTATGCATAAAAGACACATCATGTAGGCATGCATTCAGGACACATCATAGAGGTATGCATACATGACACATCATGTAGGTATGCATACATGACACATCATGTAGGTATGCATAGTGACACATCATGTAGGCATGCATACAGAACACATCATGTAGGTAAGCATACATGACACATGTAGGCATCCATACATGACACACCATATAGGTATGCATAAAGGACACATCATATAGGTATGCATAGAGGACATATCATATTATCATATAGGTATGCATACAGGACACATTATGTAGGTATTCATACAGGACACATCATGTAGGTATGCATACATGACACATCATGTACCAGTAGGCATGCTTGAATGACACATCATGTAGGTATACATGCAGGGACCTATCATATAGGTATGCATACAGGACACATCATATAGGCATGCATACAAGACACATCATGTAGGTATGCATACATGACACATCATGTAGGTATGCCTACATGACACATCATGTAGGCATGCATACATGACACATCATATAGGTATGCATAAAGGACACATCATATAGGTATGCATAAAGGACACATCATATAGGTATGCATAAAGGACACATCATATAGGTATGTATAGAGGACATATATTATCATCTAGGTATGCATACATGATACATTATGTAGGTATGCATACATGACACATCATGTAGGTATGCATACATGACACATTATGTAGGTATGCATAAATGACACATGTAGGTATGCATACATGACACATGTATGTATGCATACATGACACATCATGCAGGTATGTATACATGACACATCATGTAGGTGAGCAAACAGGACACATGTAGGTATGCATACATGACACATCCTGTAAGTATGCATGCAGGACACATCATATATGTATGCATACATGACATATCATAAAGGTATGCATACTGCACACTTTATGTAAATATGCATAGAGGACACATCATAGAGGTATGCATATAGGTATGCATGCATCATGTAGGTATGCATACATGACACATCATATAGGCATGCATTCAGGACACATCATAGAGGTATGCATACAGGACACATCATGTAGGTATGCATACAGGACACATCATTTAGGTATGCATACAAGATACATCATGTAGGTATTTATAGAGGACACATCATAGAGGTATGCATACAGGACACATCATGTAGGTATGCATACATGACACATCATATAGGTATGCATACATGACATCATCTAGGTATTCATAGAGGACATATCATGTAAGTATGCATATAGGATACATCATATTGGTATGCATACATGACATATCATGTAGGTATGCATACATGACATCATTTAGGCATGCATACATGACACATCATAAAGGTATGCATACATGATACATCATATACTATGCATACAGGAACATTAAATATGTATGCATACATGACACATCATGTATGTATACATAGAGGACACATCATATAGGTATGCATATATGACACATCATATAGGTAAGCATAGAGAACACATCATATAGGTATGCATACATGACACATCATATAAGTATGCATACATGACACATCATATAAGTATGCATACAGGAACATTAAATATGTATGCATACATGACACATCATGTAGGTATACATAGAGGACACATCATATAGGTATTCATACATGACACATCATATAGGTAAGCCTAGAGGACACATCATATAGGTATGCATACATGACATATCATGTAGGTATGCATATATGACATCATTTAGGCATGCATACATGACACATCATAAAGGTATGCATACATGATACATCATATACTATGCATACAGGAACATTAAATATGTATGCATACATGACACATCATATAAGTATGCATACAGGAACATTAAATATGTATGCATACATGACACATCATGTAGGTATACATAGAGGACACATCATATAGGTATGCATACATGACACATCATATAGGTAAGCATAGAGGACACATATAGGTATGCATACATGACACATCATATAAGTATGCATACATGACACATCATATAAGTATGCATACAGGAACATTAAATATGTATGCATACATGACACATCATGTAGGTATGCATAGAGGACACATCATATAGGTATGCATACATGACACATCATGTTGGTAAGCATAGAGGACACATCATATAGGTATGCATAGAGGACATATGTAAGTATGCATATAGGAAGATCATATAGGTATGCATACATGATACGTCATGTGGATATGCATACATTACACATCATATAGGTATGCCTATATGACACATCATGTAGGCATGAATAGGGGACACATCATATTGATATGCATAAATGACACATTATGTTGCATACATCATGTATGTATGCATACATGACACATCATGTAGGTATGGATACATCATGTAGGTATGCATATCTGATTAACTCTCTATATTTATATTGCCTGCTTTATGTGTGATATGCCATAAATCATTAATTATTTATCACTCATGTTTCAAAAGACAAACTATAATGTTGCAAAAAAATCACCATCAAATTGCATGGACAATATTTTCACAAAACTCAGTGGAACTTTGCGTAGTTATTCCTGTACTATCTACACCAAAAACTGCAGAGTATATATTTCTGCAAAATCACTCCTGATATCTGCATTAAGGTAGTTTCTAAACCTTTCAATAAACCATGCAGGGGATTCTGCTTTCCATAGCTGACTGCCACATTGATTTTATTCAAAGGAATCATGCAGAGTTATAACAAAGAAAATTCCACCAATATCTTACTAAATTTCCACACCTTCTTGCTTAGTTCTATGGAAATCAAACCTTTCTTGAGAATGCTCCTCTGAATGAGTTTGTTTTTGTTTCTTTGATTTTGTGGAATTTTTCATGGAAAGTTGAGAAAAAGCATTCTAATATTCCACAGAATATATTCAATACTCTTTTCAACAGAAGTATACAACAAAATTTGGCATAAGGGTTCTTTTCATCAGGATTAATGATCATATGTTCTTGTGCATTGACCCAGACCCATCCAGTTCTACTGTCACATAATACCCCAGGCTAACAGATCTGGGTCTACACTTATGCTTCTGATTGCAATATACAGACATAGATTGCAGAAATTGTGCTGGGACATTATTCAACAAAAAACCTGGTTTAAGATATTAGTTGAGTTTACATAATATACCTGCAAATTTGGTATGTAACTGTTAAAAATATGGACAGAGCCATACTAGAACAAATTACCAATGCTCCTGTCAGACATGTTATTTAAAAGATTGTCCAGGTCTGTAGATCCTTCTTGAATTATGCAAAGAGACACAACAATATGCAAACCCTAGTGGCATGTAACCATAGCTGCAAAACATGGTGTTAAAAAAAGGGGATGTTCAATTTCCATTAATCAATAGTGGAAATTGTGTTCATGACACAGTGGATTCTATTTAAAGTCAATGATGATTATACACAGTTGATTATTACAAAAAGTAAAGAGGACTTTCTAATATACAATTTCTATGTTATTAAACAATAACACATATGCACACACTCTATTCATATGATCCAACTATAATTTTCATACTACAGTATTAAACAAGTATACAATGCACACTATGTAACATCTTGGGAAAAATTTGCTGATGCTTCATACTTCATGTGTACACATATTTTCTTATAGTTAATTCATAAGTGCATCTGGGATAAAGTCAATAGGTATTACTATAGACCTGATTCTGGACCCAAGAAACTGCTTCTCTGTTGTTTAACCATTACTTAACAACCCATTTGCAGTTAAATTTAAAAGGAATTCTACCACCAGGCCATCCAGGCAGGGACACCTGTTTGTTTTGCAATCAGTCTATGATGGGGAGGTCTATTGTTATGTCAGCAGTTTGTGTGGAGGCACAGTGCCAGAAGGTGCATGTGAAAGTACCAGAAGTGTCAGAAGGATGGATCCAGAAATGTTGGGGCAGCACTTAGTCCTAGGTATTGTAAGTATCAAAAGATAAACCAGAAGTGGACTGATGAATAACAGACACAACACTGAATGGAAACACTCTCATTTAAGACCTTATATTCATATTCATGTAATAAGATAGTAATTGGCAACTGTGAATAAGTCATTGTTTGTATTTGTTGAAATGAAATTGTGATGGAAAAATTTGTTAATGAAATTATAATAGTTGAATACATTTGTCAATGATTTTAAAGTTTTAAAGAACTATCAAATTCCTAGATCATATTCAACAACAAAATGAGTGAGCTTTGACAACATCTTCTGGAAACAACTCTTCCAGTAAAACTGAACTTTAAATACTCTTCCATAGAAAGATACATGTAAATATGAAGTATTTGTTTTTAAAATTCTGTCATTTCTGCCAGTAACATTTTCTCCAGTAGATAATTCAATCAGAGAATCTGACAATGTTAACACTATGCTAATATGCAATCAAGCTAATCCTGGCCAGTGTACATTTTTCCCAATAAAGATTCCAAAAGTACATTTTCTAAGATACTGTAGTTAAAATAACATTGTCCTATAAAATACAAAAATTCATTAATGTTCTTAAATTGCATTCATGAATATTAATTTTTTTTACACAGTTATGAACTATTTTCATCCTGCTCACACATAAGATTTAAGTATTTTGTATTTCATAATGAGACATTGCCATTTTATCTAGCATATGCAATTTGGAAAAAGGTTATAAGAAATAACTGTAGATTGACAAAATGGTTTTATTTTTTTAATTAAATCTCTGTCCATGCATCAGGGTCTAAGTTCTTTGCAATTTGACCCAAGGTATAAGCAAGTATATACAGTATTTAATTTTCAGCACAATATAATATGAAAAATGTATCTAATGTGTCAATTAAAATGGCAAGATATTCCGTGATCTACAGCCCCTTGAATCAAAATAAATTAATGCCAAAGGTCAGGCCAGGTGTTTAGCACTGGATTGCAAAATTGAAATACTGGTAGCACCTGGCTAATGATATGATTCAAGGTAGGTTCTAGGTTCAAGCCTTGGTCCAACCAGATTTTTTACTCCTTTTACATTAACATTAATTTTCAACATTATGGTTTCACTCAACAGTTATAGTGTATACTAATGCGAGAGGGATGGTTATAAAGTTGTCGGCACTGGCAGCATACATAGTAGAAAGAATGTTGGCATACCTCTAAGCTATTTTCATGCACTGTGACTGAAATTTCTTGACATGTGGTTATTATGGAAACAATATAATATCTAAAGCAGGTAGGCAATAAAAATGGTTGCTCCCATTTGCTTGATAAATGAGTCAGAACCAGTCCAAAGTACATTAGCTTTAGCATTTATTAAAGTAGGAGAAAATGAATTTTGCCATACTAGACAATACCAGCTTCTGAAATTGCAATAAATGATATATAAAATGTATGAAAAGAAATTATTAGCTAAAAAAACTTTTCTCTCCAATTTACATCTAAAGCCCAGGAAGTGAAAATACCCAAGCAGAGCTAGCAGTCTCTATAAAGCACACATCAAAAGTGAAGTTATGCTGTATAATCTGCAACCCAAATTACAACCATCAATTATACACCAAAATAAACAGAATTGAAAGTTAATTTAACAATACCTAAGATATATAAGGTCTTTCTTAAATAATCAGGATAACCTTGTAATATCTTTTCCTTAAAAATCAAACCCTATGTAAAGTACACTACTATAGGCAGCATTTCAGAATGATTGGTTTATAGGGTCATTTGAGGATAAATGCATATTTGTTACATTTCAGCTGATGAACAGAAGCACAAAGGTCAAGACAGTACAATAAACAGCTTGTGGAAACATGAGTTCATATGAAAATAAAAATCAATTCTACTGGTCATAAAGGAGAAAATCACTCCTAATATAAATATTTTATGCTGATTGCCATATTGATCGAAAGATAATTCTTGCTTGATGGTAAGACTATCTCCTATTTTTACAAACTTTTTCTAAAAAATACTTATTAGGAACACTTTGACCAAGAATAAGCACACTGTAATAAGGGGGCTTTAAAGCCTCCTTAATTGAATGTACTAATAAATAAAAAAATAATTTAATCAATACATAAACAAAATTTCACTTTTCAATCCAACAGATTTACATTGATAAAATTTAGTCACAGAGTTCAATTTACATCATGTTACGAGTGGTTAATTAATGAGTACAATTCCATGCTTGACAGCATCACCTGACGTCTCCTCATGTCGTGTTTCCATGTCTAATGCATGCGCTTTGGTCCCCTTCTAACTCCTGATTATTCCAACCTCTTTTAGATGCAAATTTCCCTCTGACTCATCTGGTTTTGCTTTTGCTTCTCTTCTTTTCTCGGTAGAATACAAAGCTGTTTCCTTAATGCTGTTTCTTTCCACACAAACTGTGTGTCCTAGAACTATAGCCTGTCTTCTTTTTAAGACAGCAATCTGGCCTTTCTACATGGGAAATGACTATTCTCAAGTTTCCCAAGTAGTTGGACCTTTTGTCTTCTCACAAGGCAAGAGTCAAACTAAAGAATTCTGAGCAATTAGTACCCTAAATACCCAGTCTCCCAAATTGTATGCCTTAATTTTATACTGACCAACTGAATATAACTGTTCCTAAAATTCTCCCCAAATAATTATGTCTTTCATCAGTTTTTACCAACCTAAAACATGCTGCAATTAGCTTTCCTTTGAAGACCAATTATCTGATATGAAGTCCTTTTCCAATTGATAATTTGATAATGTCGGTAATTCTATGTACACTGTGTCACTATACCATTAAGATGACTCTGTCAATTCCACTGCAGCTCAAGTATATACCATCTAATGTTTCAGAGATGAAATAAGAGAAATATCAGTGAACTTTTTCAAGACCTTTCTGGCTTGACTATGATAACTTCAAAGCACAATTTATTCAACCTTAAATTTCAATAAGTATTCAAAATTCACCACATGACACCCACATCCAACCTGCTAATAAATTTATTCAGCAACAGCCTTCTGGCCGGTTCATATTTTTGGGGTACATTTAACTTTATATTTGTTTGATAAGACCACCACCTTCTTGTAGACAAATTCATTCAGCTGACCCTATCTGGGTGGTCTTATCATGGGAGATTAGTGTAGTTGTAATAATAGTCAAGTATAAAGCTGTGTTCATTGGATACTTTAGCCATGTAGCACTGGATTTCCAGAAGCAAGTTTGAAATGTCTCTTGTATGCTGTTTATGGCCTCAGAAGTATTTTATTTAAACTCATACTAGAAACCATCAACACAGTAAATGACAGCCTATTCTAGGACACATGACTGCAGAATTTGTGTCAATTTCTAAACATACTGTACCAAAACTCAACTTAATGCCTTTATCATATTTCCAATCACTACCTTTATGTCCTCATTTCACAAATGTTTCCAATGGAGGGATAATATCTCCAATAAAAGTTTCAGTTCTAGAACAGACCCCTTGATGGAGCTAAGTTATGGCAAGCTTGAATGACTCAGCATATTATACTATAATCTTTACCCCTTATATATAATTTTAGGAACAGTTTTATAGCATCCAAACCTTTCTTGCAGTAATTAAATTTAATTATGATCAATCAATTAAATTATATGATGTGAAGTACATAAAAATCTGGCAGTACTGTATTTACTCTCTTATAGTTGAGGCAAACTGTAAAGATCATGATTTGCCATAGCATAATGTGCCTACAGATTAGGGTCTGTGTTATTTTTTCTGCTAATTACTCCTATCAAACTACATAGACTAAGATCTGCCAGTACATTATGCGACAGCAGATCTGGGTTTATGCAGTTTGCAGTTGAATTTGACTTATAAGTGAGTATGTATGGTATATGCAGTTCTGAAATCTGAGAGGTAAAGGAATAATGGTTTGTAGGCATGACTGTAATCAATTCCCTTTCATGACAGTAAGAAAAACAATGATCCATACTTACTATTGAGTCTTCTCACTCATCCCAGTCATCCCCTATTGTCCAGCATAGGAAGACTATTGACAGTTGTAAACATGAATTATGCTATCTACATGCCCTACCCAATATAGGGTATATCAGATGACATCAATTCTTAACCCCAAATCTATTCAAAATGAAGATTTGATCTACAAACTACCGGACAGGAGAAAGTAGAGATTATAGGTGTTTTTTGTGATGTAAGTCTATTTTTGTCTGCTCTCTTATGAAAACAAGTCTTCATTCACAGTGAACAACTGAGTTTTGACTGGTGTTTACATCATTCAGTACAGTGAACAAAAGAATCTTGACTGGTGTTCATTACATTCAGTACAGTGAATGACAGTTTTGATTGGTGTACACTTCATTTAGAACAGTGAATGACTGAGTCTTGACTGGTGTACACTATATACAGTACAGTACTGATAATGGCTCAAGTCTTGACTAGAGTACATTTCATTCAGTACAGTGAATGTCTGTCTTGACTGGTGTACACAACATAATTTTGGCAGAATATCCAAGTTACTCAACACTCCATGAGTGTGTTGAACATTTTCAAGAAAAGATATCAGTAAATCTTACTATCAATATTTAAGTGCCCAATATATTATTCAGTACTGTGAAATAAGGTCCCGAACTTGATGACTCTGCCAAGATTAATTTAAATGGTTCTCAAAAATACCCATATCTTAAAACTATCCTGTTATCAATATCACATTTAACACTTACTTAGGAGATTTAACTAAACAAAGGCACAAAATGACAAAACCTAATAAATCATTTGGATCTGCCACTCATAGGGTGAACAAAAAGAAAAATCTTCACAAATTATCTGTTAATAGGAGTTCCTACATCAATTTCAGGCCCACATTAATTTCATGCTTTGGTCAATAAGTGTATGTTGTCACTGGTATGTTTGGGGTCCCAGGTGGGCAAGTGGTCAAAACATTACCCATTACTTGAGTCATTACTGCCATCTCACTTCTGTTTCTGGGTTTAGGTCTGGGCATGACCAATATGGGTATATGAGAAAGCTTGCCTGTAATATCCTGTGGGTCAGTGGTTCTTACCAGAGCTTTTCCATATGTAGCCTATCTTGTAGTAAGAAATGATGTTAAACTCCAAAAGAACAACAACAGTATTGGTGTACTGTCTGTTGAAACCACTATTCTGTCAAAAGTTAATGAATCAAGATCTTAAAAGAGGTTGACAGTTAGTGCATTGACACTTTTATGGCT
This sequence comes from Potamilus streckersoni, assembly GCA_016746295.1. Lineage (NCBI taxonomy): Eukaryota > Metazoa > Mollusca > Bivalvia > Unionida > Unionidae > Potamilus > Potamilus streckersoni. Next base: position 86,014 of record JAEAOA010002316.1, on the reverse strand, counting down.
CAGAGCACTATATCATTTTCTGTACACTTCTATGTTAATATCTGAGAAAATACAACTATTCTGTACTCAAGATAGCCCAGTATACAATGGATGCACTTACTGATTGAAGCAATGTTACACCTTGGTCAGGTTGTACCATTTACGCACTGAACATCAGTTCCTCTAAAATGATTAAGATATGGGACTTTTGAAATTTAGGGGCACAAGCTGCTGCTGGACAAAAAGAAAATTTGTTGTTGTGGGGCTTAATGCCATTTTTCAGCACATGATAGGCTATACATGGCAGCCAGTAAAAATGATGGAAGAAGAAACCAGAAAATAACCGGAAAGAACCACCAACCCACGAGAAGCTACTGGCATGCTTTCTCACATATCCACATTCACTGAATCCTAGACTTAAACCCACTTTTGAAGACAGTGGTGAGATGGCAGTGATCCATAACGGACATCAATTTAGACCACTCAGCCACTGGGGGGGCCCCAAAAAGACAATAACTTGAACATGGTCAGAGCAGGTCATCTGAAAATAAACATGTCAACAAATTCAATTTGACATGTTTATTTTCTGATGTCCAAAAAATGTACAATGTTACACAGTGATCCACTGAAAGGTGATATTATTTGTACTAAATTAAAAATACATTTTATAATACTCTACATCCAGCTCCATGAAAAACAAGAATACACTTATAAAAACTACTGGGGCAGTATGTTTTTTTTGACAGAGCTTTATAAAGATCCATCAAAACTGAGGAATAAGTTGCATTGACAAGATTCTACCATACACTGCATTCCACTTAAAGTCAAAATGTGCAATAACTCTTAAAAATCATAGGAGCAAAGTAAATTATCAATATGGGCATCTGCAGCAGATGATCACAGCCATCCATTGAAAATGGTGATACAATTTGTACATAATGAGACTGTACCACACACTGCATTACATTACATTTAAAAGGCAATAAGTCTAAAATAATTATATTAGTATAGTGATTTATTGACATGTGCCTCTTCAAAATGAAGACTATAACATTTACCAGGTTTCATCATGAGAGCCATTTTTAACAAATGTGAGACAAATGGCACTCACAATTTTGTCATACACTGCCTTCATCTTCAAGACATGCTCTCTCATACTTTGTATAAGCAAAGTGATTTGTTGACATGCATATCTTGAGCTGATCACCAAGTTTAACAGCATTCCGTCAAAAATTGCAGGACTAAATGTGTCATATACTGCATTAAACTATAAGACAAAAAAAGAAGATGCTGGATCAAAGTGATTTTTGAATATGTGCATTTTTAGACAATAATCATAATATTTATTAGATATGAATACTAATTACTAATATTTACTACCCAGCCCCACCACCCAAATACTGTCAGATATTTCACTGCCTAAAAATATCCAGCCCAGCCAGGTTTTAAGATGAAATTTTCATCTTGCCAAGTTAGGTACCCCACGCATGGATTCTACCCTTTTCTTTCTGGGTGTTGATTATAAAATTTTTTACAAATTAAAAATGTTTCATAGTTCACAAAAATCATTGGGAGGGGAGGACTGGACAAAAGGGAAGAGAAGCCCAACAACCTAGTAATAACCAAGCCCGCTGGGTACCCAGCAAAATTTCCCTGCCCCTCCATCCCTAGTTTTTACAAAGTTTCATATCTATAAAAACTGCTGAACTACCATAGCTGCGATAAGGAGACTGTGAAGAATGCAAGTACAGCTGAACAAGATGGTTATTATTATGTGTAATTTGTAATAATTCAAAACTATGCTGGTATTGTACATGGGTATGGAACATGTCAAAATGTGCAACTTGGTATCTGATTAGCAATTAAGTTCAGAGTTTCTTTATCTGGGAATGTCTGGAGAAGTAGACAGTAGCTGTCCTGAACTTTCTCACTTTCACTTTGTTATCAGATTAGACATCATGAAATTATAACAATAACATATGTGCAAAACAAAAGTTTCTTTAGATGAGGGGTAGGGGTGGGTGTTAGCTGAAAGGTACAAATCCACTACTTAATTACTTGAAATATGACTCAATTAAAGTACATAAATTTAGTAAAATTATGTTCAGATGTTTTTTTAAGAATTCATTTTAAGGTTTCTCTATATTTAGTACCATCTACCCTATCTGATGCCAAATCTTAATTTTAAAAAATTTAAAAGACCTCATACAAGAATGTTTTCTGTCAAAGCGGATTAAATTATATGCAGTGGTTTACAGAAAACATTATTTTAATGGGTTTTCAATCTTTTATTATTGACAACCATACTAAAAGATCTGCTTCATTCATACAACTATGAAGGACATCCATGCCAAAATGTTTTTTTCTCAAATCTGACAGTCTTTTAAAACAAAAATCATTTAGAAGTTTCCTATTTTTCTTTTAGTAATTTTCACCATATAAAATGGCAGATTGGCTTTATTTACACAAACTTGAAAGGCCTTTATTCATGGGTGCTTTGTCATTTGATCTAGCTCCATACATTCATATTTATTTTTAAGAAATCATTTAAAAGCATTTCAATTTTTAATAATATCTGACATCACAGCTGTATTATTCTTGCAGCTCATGGGGCCCCAAGTGGCCAGTGGTCTAAATCTTATCACCAAGAACATTAGGGCATGTGATTTATGGATAGCAAATGCTGTAGCAACTTAGCTTATCACCAAGAACATTAGGGCATGTGATTTATGGCTAGCTAATGCTGTAGCAACTTAGCTTATCACCAAGAACATTAGGGCATGTGATTTATGGCTAACTAATGCTGTAGCAACTTAGCTTATCAACAAGAACATTAGGGCATGTGATTTATGGCTAGCAAATACTGTAGCAACTTAGCTTATCACCAAGAACATTAGGGCATGTGATTTATGGCTAGCAAATACTGTAGCAACTTAGCTTATCACCAAGAACATTAGGGCATGTGATTTATGGCTAGCAAATGCTGTAGCAACTTAGCTTATCACCAAGAACATTAGGGCATGTGATTTATGGCTAGCAAATGCTGTAGCAACTTAGCTTATCACCAAGAACATTAGGGCATGTGATTTATGGCTAGCAAATACTGTAGCAACTTAGCTTATCACCAAGAACATTAGGGCATGTGATTTATGGCTAGCAAATACTGTAGCAACTTAGCTTATCACCAAGAACATTAGGGCATGTGATTTATAGCTAATTAATGCTGTAGCAACTTAGCTTATCACCAAGAACATTAGGGCATGTGATTTACGGCTAACTAATGCTGTAGCAACTTAGCTTATCACCAAGAACATTAGGGCATTGATTTATGGCTAGCAAATGCTGTAGCAACTTAGCTTATCACCAAAAACATTAGGGCATGTGATTTATAGCTAATTAATGCTGTAGCAACTTAGCTTAACACCAAGAACATTAGGGCATTGATTTATGGCTAGCAAATACTGTAGCAACTTAGCTTATCACCAAGAACATTAGGGCATGTGATTTATGGCTAGCTAATGCTGTAGCAACTTAGCTTATCAACATAACAGTATGGCATGTGAGGTTGAAATACTTGACATGTGCAGTGACAGATTTAGCACTGACAATAGGTTAATTTGTTGTTGTTGTCTTTCTCAGCAAAGATACATGGCAGCCAGCAGCTTGAGACATGAACCCATATGGATAGAGGAGAGATGGTAATGATTAGTAAATATTCAGTGCTTAAGACCACTTGGTCACCCTGGGGGCCCATTAAATGTTTGCATCATAAAATGATCCAGCTTTTAAGGAAAATTATTAATAATCAAATTCATGTAGGCAAACCATTCAAGAAAAATGATGTATATCTAATATTATCTAATTATGATTGATGTAATATCCTGGTATAAAAAATCCCAAGGATGCTTTTTTGTTTATTTAATTATATTCCCTGGCTATATTAACAATGCCAGTGAACTTGCTTATAATTTCTTCACTGATGGAAACCAACATGAAGGTATGCTAGAAGATAGATTCACTCAACTGATTTTCAAAGGAGAAAAATCATGATATATATATGGAGTTACATAGATATAACTATCATTTATCTTCACTTGCATGTCAACATGTCAGAATGATGTAAGCATCATAACACTGATAAAATTAGTTTGATGTAGAGTATGAACATGTGCCACAACCTATGCTGATTGGACTAGGAGAAGAATTTGGCATAGGAACATTTTGAATGATATGGAGGATTTAAACATTATAGATTATCATCTATAACTGTCATGATTTAAACATTATGGATTATTGTTTACAATTGTCGAGATTGAATCATTATGGATTATCATTTATAATTGTCATGAACTTATAATATAGTTATAAAAGTATCTTGTTTTTTAAATGTTTCTCTTGAAGTGTATGGGCGTGTATGACTTGGAATTTTAACATAGCTTAAAAAAAATTTCAGTCATATCGATAAGATGCTGGCAGTGTGGCAGTTTACAGTGATGTCTAGCAATGGAGTATCATAATGAAGACATGTAGCTTAATGTCCCTTCCAGCCACATTGTACAGACACCAGGTTGACCAGTCCCAAAACTAACCTCTTAATGCTAAGCACCTAATGAGGCAACTATTAGAACCATTTTCAGAAGTCTTTGGTATGACTCAGCTGGGGTTCAAACCCACAACCTCCTGCATCAGAGGTGGATGCTCTCACCACTAGTCTACTGGAACAGTCTTTTCTTGAAACAAGGACTGTATTTCTTTGTGGAACATATGTATATATTCATGTGACCCAATATGATTTTCAGATGGAAGGTACATTGTTCAACTAAGTTTTCTTTAAATGATAAAGAAACAGACTTAATTTGTATGCTCTTACATACATATATGCTGATGTTCTTTCATAATTACATTCTCTCTTTCAAGTCACAGAAGTGCTTATAAAATGGCTTTTTTATGCTATACTTTTATAAAACTCAGAAAACCTAACACCTTTCAAAATTTAAAATTAATTTAGGTCATGTGGATGCTCAGTTCTAATAGTTTATCTATAACTTTATATATATATATATATATATATATATATATATATATATATATTTATATATATATATATATACAGTAAAACCTGTCTTGAGAGACCACTGCTATGAGAGACCACCTGTCTTGAGAACCCAGGTTCTCTGTGTACAGACTTATTGATTATATAGTGTTGTGACCTGTTATGAGAGACCACCTGTCTTGTAAAACCATTATTTTTTGGCAAAAGGGAAAGGGATGGTCTTTCAAGACAGGTTCCAGTGTGTGTGTGTGTGTGTGTGAGTATATATATATATATATATATATATATATATATATATATATATATATATATATATATATATATATATATATATATATATATATATATATATATATATACAAATATATATGTAAACTTGAAAGCTCTTCATGCCAGGATGCCTTCCATCATACAACTGAAATTGGTCAAGTAGCTTTTGACAAGAAGTTTTAAATAGTAAATGTTAATGAACAATGCATGACAATTCTACCAAATGCAGGACCATTGGCAGTACTACATTCTCACATGGCCTTAATCAGGTAGTTCAAAAACTATGCACTGTTGTGTGGAAGAAAGTGTTATGCTGTCAAAATTATTGAATCCTATTAAGAAATCATAACTGAAAATATTAATACTGACGTCTACATGATTATATTGTTTGCACAACTGGAAATCAATATTGGACAACTGATATCACCTTTTGCTGCATATCTGAAACACTTCCTGTGTAAAATGAAGGTGGTTAGTTCCATAGGTACCAATGATCAACAGTCACATATTTAAACAGTTGTTATGGTGATTTATCAACCAATCTCTGATATTTGTATTAGTTCTAAGTGTGTTGCTTTATCAGTGCCATGGTTCTCTGTGTGGGGTTATAAGACAAGTACCCTTCAAAAGATAACTGTGTAAATTTAATTTCTCTTCTAAAATATCATATATACTCCCTTATAAGTTGAGTCATACTGTAAACCACAAAGATCCAGATATAACATAGCATAATGTGCCTGCAGATCAAGGTCTATTGCATATCATAATGTGCCTGCAGATCATGGTCTATTCCATAGCATGTGCCTGCAGATTAAGGTCTATTCCATAGCATAATGTGCCTGCAGATCAAGGTCTATTGCATATCATAATGTGCCTGCAGATCATGGTCTATTCCATAGCATGTGCCTGCAGATTAAGGTCTATTCCATAGCATAATGTGCCTGCAGATCATGGTCTATTGCATAGAATAATGTGCCTGCAGATCATGGTCTATTCCATAGCATAATGTGCCTGCAGATCAAGGTCTATTGCATATCATAATGTGCCTGCAGATCATGGTCTATTCCATAGCATGTGCCTGCAGATTAAGGTCTATTCCATAGCATAATGTGCCTGCAGATCATGGTCTATTGCATAGAATAATGTGCCTGCAGATAAAGGTCTATTCCATAGCATAATGTGCCTGCAGATCATGGTCTATTGCATAGCATAATGTGCCTGCAGATCAAGGTCTATTCCATAGCATAATGTGCCTGCAGATCATGGTCTATTGCATAGCATAATGTGCCTGCAGATCATGGTCTATTCCATAGCATAATGTGCCTGCAGATCAAGGTCTATTGCATAGCATAACATGTCTGAAGATCAAGATCTATTCCATAGCATAATGTGCCTGCAGATCATGGTCTATTCCACAGCATAATGTGCCTGCAGATCAAGGTCTATTGCATAGCATAACATGTCTGAAGATCAAGATCTATTCCATAGCATAATGTGCCTGCAGATTGGGATCTATGTTGTTTGTTGTACTGATTACTGTTAACAAACTGTACAGACCAAGATCTGTCAGTGAATCATGCAACAGTATATTTTGTTATGTGCAGTTTGCAGTTGGTCTCACCTTATAAGTAAATATGAGACATCCAGTTATTTCAACAAATCAACTGAAACTCAGTGTCATAAATGAGAACAGCTGAGTCCTTAAATAGGTAAAGCAAAACTAAATGGAATGAATTTGTATCTAATTCATTACTGGCTCAAGTTTTTCTTGTAATCTAAACATAAAGAATATTCTTTAATAATTAGTTTTGATATTTTAGGATACTGTGTATGACTTATGCATACATTTCTACAGTGATGTTGGTATTGTATGTTAGTAATTGACACCATAACTGACAACCTCACTCCATCTACTTTTTACCCTGGGTTTAAATTTGTTTTATCTAACCATCAGTCTATCTATTGTCAAGTTTCTGATCTGCCTTCAGCCTTACAAAAGTTTATATAAACAGGCTGAGTTAAAATATTGTCTGAGTTATGTGTACACAATTGTTGCTTTATGCTAAAATGGGCAGGTGTAATTAGTACATAGATTATTTATTAGGCTCCCTATATATGAACAAGGAATGAGCCGTCAAAAGACTTGTTAGACTTGTCCAGACAAGTCTTAGGTTATTGATCTGATAGATGATACTTTCAATGGCTGACTCACTATGCCTCAAAGATCATGCATAAATAAAGTTTGTTTTGGTGTGTGTAATGGAACATGAACTAAGGCAGTTCCCATTATAGATAGATACATCATAATACAGATATATATATATATATATATATATATATATATATATATATATATATATATATATATATATATATATATATATATATATATATATATACCATTGTACATATATACACAAGTGCATCACTCATTTATCCCATAATATGGCTAAATTGTATACCCCTTGCAAAGCTCTTGTGTCTGATTTGTGATTTGAAGGGTGTGGAATCAAATCTTACCATCAGACTTGGCTGCTTTGTTGTGTACCTGGGCAAGTTATTTAACTTGTCTACCTGTTATTCTCATTGGTCAAAATAGCAATTGGTGGTCCTGGGTGTCCAGGTGGGTTTAAAGTGCTTGCTTTTACAGACCACTAACACATCTCATCTCTGTCTGCCTGAGTTTGTGACTCAACTTCACCAAAGTGTAGAGAAAAGTTTGCCAATAGCTTCCCATTGGTCATGATTCTTTCCCAGGTTCTAATCCTTCAGTAAATATACAGGCCCCCATGTATATATATATATATATATATATATATATATATATATATATATATATATATATATATATATATATATATATATATATATATATATAGTCTATTATGTGCTGAAATATGGCATTAAAAACACTACAAAACCAAAACAGGAACTGGATATTTGAATTTTCCAGATCACTACTTAATGGTATGATATGAAGCAGGTGTATGTTGGCTACTGTTTGTTCCTTTTGTCATTTGTCAAAATGATATCATGGTGACTATCAACAAAACTTAGATTACTGATATGTTTTTAGCTACTTCTGAAAGTTTGTTTGTAGTAAATTAGATATCCCACTTCTTTCTCACCTCTCATTTGCACTGAGCATTTGTCTATGGAATGCATTATCTATGCAGTTTTTGTTTTGTTGGTATAATATCTTTTGAATAACTGAATCAGGCATTGATTTCTTTTAACCATTTGATATTGGCCATGAAAGAGCAAATAAAATCCTCATTATATCCATTGTATCAGCTGAAAAAATTAATCATCTTCAGGCAAAATAAAATAAAAAACATCTCGGCTCTAAGAAAACTCCCAGCCCTACCCTGAAAATTAAATGAATGATCCCTTTTGACAGAATGAAGAAAATAAGCTGTAGTTAACAATATACATATCAAATTTTTATAAGAGGCTGAAAAATAGAACTCAAACCAGTGTTGAACTTATGCTGAGCTTTCTTGGAGATATTTTGTGTACCATCTCAGCCTAAAACGATCAAGATACAGCTATTTACTAAATATAGGAGTTTGCAGATGTAAAATGTCCCTTCACTCAATGAAAATTAAAATTTACCTTTGATCAAAGTCTGTAAGTAAATAATTCATGAGCCACGCATTATCACAACAAGAATACTTACAAGCATACATAATGTGTTGATTGTTAGAGTATCAGGAGGATCATTTTAACAATTCAGATCATAAAATGTCTGCTACAATTGTTGTCTAACATGAAATATAGCATCTTTAACATCTTTAAGTTAAATTTAATTTGAATATTAAAAAAATTAAAAAACAAACTAATTTTCTTCAAAATCTTACTCATCAAAATTACATTAGATTGAATACTGAAGTTCAATCATGCCAGTGATAGAATAAACTTACCCTTGACTGTAATGGCTCCACTTTCCAATTTTAATACTCGGCTCCATTTTATTTTCCACAAATGAATTGCTGGTTCTATAGAATAAACTGATGATAGGCAATAGTAGCAAGTCTGTCAAGTACCACTTTGAACAATTTCACATTTGGAAGCAAAGCACATCCATGATAGATTGAAGTGAAGCAACAAATTACAAAATAATCCACATGTCAAGTGATAATAGAACACTGGATCACCACTAAGGATTTCTACTTTATCAGCTAATGCGTGAACATCCTGTTAAATTCAACTATGAGGGTGTATAGTTCTTCAAAATACCATTATTTATAACTAATCAATAACACAATGGATAGAGTGGAACTGAAATTAATTAGGAAACTGTACAGTATTTATCCTTTCATCACAACAGGATTAGAATGAAAAAAAGTATCCAAAATATATCCTTAGAGTGGTCTTTCGTTACTTCTAAACTTTGAGTTCAAATATACACTTGAAACCTGATGTTGATCGGTGATATTCAAAAGTGATGAAAATCTCATTAAAACGAATACGTGATCTATGAAGGAAGAGTTAAATATCTATATCATTCTGTGATCAAGTTCCAACTGGCACCTACTACAAACCAGGAACAAAATGTACATTTCACCAAACAATTATTGTATCTATAAGGTTTACCCTGAATACCATACTGATAATTCTTCCAGGTATTGATATAAACAGCTATGGTTTAGAGTATTTATAGTTACAATCACTAATGGCTAAAACTCCAATGTGTCATAGTGGGCTAGCAGGTAGTTAGTCTCCACTGTAAACCAGAAGTATATAAGATCAACTGAAAGCTAGGTGAACTTTTCAATAATCAATGAAATCTCTATTATGGAGAGGCACTGAAATCACTTTCAATAGGGTGTTAGGAAACTGCTTCATGTTCAGTTGGAATGAGATTGATTTTAAATCAATGTACATGAAATATAGTTTGTCAATGTTTAGTTTAAATTTATCATGGAACAATATTTACAAGTGATATTTTGAAGGTGAACAAGGTGCTTGAGACAATGCCTGAGCAAAAAAACAAACCCTTTTTCCTAAATGTCCTACATGCAACTAAATATGCCATGAACAAAAGACCTTTGAGTAAAGTTCTGCCAAAAGACCTAGATACTGTATTTAATGTAATTTTTGGGTCTTTTAATGGATTTTTTTTGTTTGTGTATGACAAATTACAGGTACAAAATTACCTGCAGTGGTCCCTCACTGCAATAAGTTAAATGGATACATGCCATATTCTGTATGCCATATTCTGTACTATAAGTGTTTGCCTTACTCTGGGGTACATGATACAAAAGTATTATTATTATACAATGGCCATATACACCATTTTTAAGGATATTATTATACTGATTTGCTTTTAATGGGATACATTATATAAAAATATTACTTATACATGTTTTCGGATCCATTATCATATAAACTTTTACGTAAGGTGTTATACTGAGGTACCTTATAATGACCTATATTATACATAGTATTTCTATTACATAATTCATGACAAGATAGATTCATTGTGCATCCATATCAAACAGATTCATTGTAAATCCATGTCAAGAAAGATTCAATGTGTATCGATGTCAAGACAGATTCAATGTGTATCTGTTGAGACAGAATCATTGTGTACCTGAGATTGTTAAGCGAGATTCAGTGTGTATAACTGCTGAAAGAGATTCATTATTTATTAATGCTGAGACAGATTCATGGTTTATCTCTTTCAAAACAGATTCACTTTGTATCTCTGCAGAGATAGATTCTTTGTGTATATCTATTGAGATAAATTTGATTGTGTATCTCTATTGAATCAGATTCAAAGTACATATCTGTTAAGACAGATTTGATTGTGTCTATATTAAAACAGATTTGTTTATCCATGTCAAGACAGATTCACTGTGTAACTCTTAAGACAGATCTGTTGTGTAACTATGTCAAGAGGGATTCATTGTGTGTATCTGACCAGACAGATTCAATGTGGGTCTGTCAAGACAGATTCATTGTGCATCTCTCTTAAAACAGATTCAATGTGGATCTCTGTAATGACAGATTCAATGTGTATCTCTATTAAAACAGGTTTGTTGACTATCCATGTCAAGACAGTTTCATTATGTAACCATGATGAGACAGATTCATTGTTAGTCACTGCTAATACAAGGTTTTACAATGACAAGAAGGATGACACCAAAATTTACAACACTAGTGACTAGCAAAGGACGACATAGTTTGGATTACCACAAAATGAATAATAAAGTTTAAGGACACATATCTCTCTGTAATCATTACACATACAAAAATTGATTATGTCTGTATTTACATATATTATTGATCTATCTACTTCAAGTCAATACACAAGTATTGTTAGAATTTCTTTGTATTTGGGAGCCAGTTTTAAAAAGCTTGTATTAATCTACTGAATCCCTAGATACTGAATTATTTAAGCAAATTATTTCTCCCATTTATTGGTAAAGTTTTGGAAATAATTTTTTTAAAATGGTTACAAACATTTAAAACTTACTAAGTTCTAAATTAACTCACTAAAGCAGGGCTTTCAGAAAAGTCTTGGTTGCCAGGTGACTTTATTTATGGTTAACAAACTAATTAGTTATGCTAATAAAAACCAAAGCAAACTATATGCAGCTTTGGTTGATACTGAGAAAGGTTTTGACATGGCATTATTCCATAAACTGTTATAGATAGATCAGTATCAATCACAGACTATGGACTGTGGTTGTCAATCTACATACAAATATGTATAGCAGAATATTTAATTTAAGATGTTTGCTATGTTTTGTTGGCTTAAACAGCATTATTTAAATATTTTACTGCCTACATCATTCTGATGAGTTGGAGTTAAGTACCTTTTCAATAGTCTCAATAAGGCAGCCAACCTGGGCTGGATGGGTGGGTCATAATTAACTCTGAATTACAAATCCTATGCTCAAACAAATGAGCTACCACAATTAGTCAAACAATATGTACCATTCATGATGCTGAAAAACTGTAATACAAAGATGACATTTTTGTTGGTTTCCATGGACACATCTTTCAATGGTAACAGATAATCATAAATGACATTGAACTCAGATACTGAACCAATGCCTGATAAATTGGACTCTATATGGCACTGCCTTACACAATAGCCATGTCAATCGTATGGAAAAAAAATGATTATGATTAACCATGTTCAGGGCTGATACCCAAAAAACTTACTTTTTTTAAGAACAAACAACCAGTATCTTACTGCTTTTATAAAATCTTTTAGTATATACTGTACATAAGCATACTCATCTCCAAGCTGACTCCAACTGCAAAAAGAGGACTCAGATCTGCCATTTTCATAATGCACTTAGAGATCTGAATGTTTATGTTATATGTTTTAGTGATTACTGCTAACAAACTGAATAAAGCCAGATCTATCAGCACACCTTGCAATGGCATATCAGGGGCTGTGAAGTTAGCAGTTGAACTCCAATTATAAGCAGTTATAAAGCTACCCTATAGTGCATACTGTTGGGAGCAAACAATGCTGTTTTACAGAGGTGATCAGAAGAAAAAAAGACATCTAAATAGTGTACAAAAGGTATTACTGAACCATCAGTTATCACGTGGCCTTTAAGGAGAGATAACTAATGCTAGACTACAGAAGAAACCAAATTACAGAAGGCTGAGGGCAGTTTAGAAATCTTTTAGTGTGTGTGTGTGTGTGTGTATATATATATATATATATATATATATATATATATATATATATATATATATATATATATATATATATATATATATATATATATATATATATTGTCTATAAAGGGAATTCATAGCACCAAATGATTACTTTATGAACAGATGTTAAGATTAACAGAATAAAACACAAACTGCACATGGTACATCTGTCATCATTACCTTTCCCTACTAATGACTTTGTCCATTGAGCTATGGACATGACTATTAGTTTGTCTTTTTCTCTGCAGATTAAATGCCTAACAATATACAGAAAAGCTTAAAGTCAATAAGGCTTTCTCAGTTGTTTACTGCCCCTCCATCAGTTGTCACTAAACCCTTATAATTACATCCCTTTGAACCCTAATCCATTCAGATAGATTACAACAGCCTGGAGTATTGTATGTATCTATATGTGTCTTTTTTTTGGAGTGCTTTAATTTATTTACTGGCTGTATCTTGCAGATGCAACTGGAGCAGGTGTCTTACTGAAAAAAGATACAAACTATATCAACTGACAGGGCCTGCAGGTCTGCACAGGATTTTCTTCCATGCCTTGCTGGTTAAAGTCTCTGCTTGGAATGATGATAAATGGAGTTGTAAGTGCCAGTCATCTAATCTGACAGCTTTGTAGCATGCATGCAGGGATTACTCTTCAAGGAATTTCACATTTCTTGATTTGCATATAATATTCATTCAATTTGGACCACAAGATAAGCATGAATACAGAAGAGCCATCATTTTACAACAATTTTACAATAATTTCCTACAATGAATGATTAATAGCTACCAAACCCTTTGTTAAAATTTCTGAATTATTCATTCTCTCTACCTTGGATAAAAATGAAAACACAAAGCAAATATATAAGCAAACAAAAGACTGAAAACAAAAACTTAAAATGTATTGGACAATTTTGATTGAGTAAAGCTCCTCCAATGATAAAGCAGGAATATGTACTGCCAGTTGGGATTATAAGCTTTGATCAATACTGGTGGTACAAATGTACAAATGAACAATTTCCTACATTACTATTACCTATATACATCTAAATCTGCACACCAAACACATACATCAAGATAATCAATAACCAATTTCCTTGACATGGCTTTAGCCTATTGCAATCTCAGAGTGACAGAAATTCCAGTTTTGTGTGTATTGGAATAATGAATTCTTTCCTGGTACTTTTAATAATCACTGTTATTTCTTTGTAATAAATAAATAAAACTGTTATTTTTTGTAATAAAAAATAAAACAATCTCTCTCTCTCTTTCTCTCTCTCTCTCTCTCTCTCTCTCTCTCTCTCTCTCTCTCTCTCTCTCTCTCTCTCTGTCTGTCTGTGTGTTGGGAGGTAGTTGATAAGTGTGGTTGGTAATCTTTACATGCTGGATAGGTCCTGATAAGTGTGATGGGTGGATTATTATAAGTAAGCAGATTCTGCCTATATAAACAGGCAATTTTTCAAGCCACATTCTTGTCTTTTATCCAGCATAACCAAAAGCAATGAATACATTTAGTTTTAGACAATTCTACTTACACTGTTTGCAGGAATTTATTTAATTTAGATATTGAAATATTTGTGTAAGAAAATGTGTATAATCTGTCAAATGCAACCATAGTTTATGACCCATTGTAAAGAAAGTTCCTTGCAGAACATGTAAAAAAAGAAAAGAGAAACCAATTATCTGTTAAACATGGTTAAGCTTTATATTTTCAAACTTTATTTTTCATTCTTATGTGCACATCTGTAGTTGTTTTCAAAATTTATGTGCAGAATTAAGACCTTTTTTCAGATACTAGGTGTACAGGCCAAAATAATAATAATAATAATAATAATAATAATAATAATAATAATAATAATAATAATAATAATAATAATAATAATAATAATACTGTAATAATAATAAAAATAAAAATAATAATAATAATAATAATAATAATAATAATAATAATAATAATAATAATAATAATAATAATAATAATAATCATAATAATAATAAAATAATAATAATAATTACTTTGAGGGTGACACAATTAGTTGCATGGAACGAATCACACACACCACTGCATTAATAGTAAGTTATGTTTATATATGGACACAATAAACAAACTCTAAATGCTGCAACTAGGTATATGTTGTATATACAATACAAAAGTAGTGAGACAACAAATTGGAAAGTTATTGAATTTATACTTTAAGTTGTAATTTATCTGTCAAATTGAACACACACTGAATTTGATTAAAATTAAATGCATTTATGTTTGTACATTCTCTAATTTCCTTTGAGATTCTGTTCCAAATCAGTCATCCTGTATAATAAAAACTTTTCTTAAAGAGTTCTTTGTTAGGTTTTGGAGATAGAATGGTGGTTAACTAAACTGACCATAGGGAGTGTTGCCTAATGTTTTCAGCATGAAATAGTTCATTGAGATATAATGGGGCCACCTTATTTAAAACATTGTTTATTATGTGTGGCCATGTTAAAGTCATTGTCAAGGACATCTGCTGCTATAAATTAACAACTACCCAACATTACATGATCAATGCATTAATTATGTCAACTGCTACCCAAAGTGCATTATATTAAACAGGAACACTGTGAACTGCACATTATACACTGGTGATGTGTTTTAATAGTCCTCTATGCAAAAAACTAAAATTCTGCACAATCATAATGACCTTGACCATTGACATTCTGACCTCCAAAGCAATAGTCTTCTCCTTCCTCTATGTTCAAACTATCCAAACTTTGGTCAAGGTCTTCGATGTTGAACTACTGTTAATGTCATTGTGCAAACGTCTTTCTTCTTTCTTTCACAAAACTCGGTATTAACCTTTGGCTTCAAAATAAATGGGTTTCTTCCTTATCCTAATGCAAGCCAACCAGTTTTGTTTATGCATGTGATGTACAACTGATGTTGTGACAGTGTTAAAATTATTTTGTTCTTTCAGTCACATTGAACTTGACCTTTGAAATTGGTGGGTTCGACCTTTGAAATTAATGGGTTCTTCCCTACTGCAAGTGCAAGCCATCCACAAGGTTTGGTGACTTTAATGATGAGTTGCTGTGCAAAAAACATTTTTCTTCTTTAGTCAGAGACCTTGACCTTTGATATTTTTTTAGCCCAAAATGAATGTAATTTCATCTTTACCCCAAAAGCCAGACTGTAAATGGAGGACACCTCAAGCTACTGTGCAGATACCAAATTGACAGAGGAGCAAAATCATAATATAACTGCTCTGCATTATAGTGGCTGTAAACAAACATATAACAGACTGGGTTTGAATTGTCATGACTGTGACATATATATTATCATATTAAACAATAAAAAAAGAAATGCTTATCAGACTTTAATGATCACAATAACAGTCATGCGAACAAAAATGGGGAAGACAATAAAGAGTACAAGAGACTTGCAAGGATTTTAAGTAATTTACAATGTGGCATAAATCTGCAACACAGGCATTTTTGATATGGCAGAAAACTGATTTGATCTCAGCAATGGCATCATGCTGAAAAAATATCACAGGACATATACCTGTCTTTGTGTTTCCCATAAGAGTCATCAGTGTTCCTTCTGGAAACATTACTGCATAAATCTCTCTCATAAATGTTATTAATCCAAATTAAAAATCCTATGGACAATTAGGGCAAGCTCATACCTATCTGGGCAAGATTGGACATAAAATAACATAGTTGTGACTTACCATATATACTCACCGACCAAGGCTGGGTCCAACTGAAAAGTGCACAGATCCAGATCTGCTGTCACATAATGTGCTGGCAGATCTGTGCCTAAGTAGTTTGTTACGAGACAAAAGTAGAACAAACAATACAAACCCTAAACTTCCAGGCTGATACATCCAATCTATGAGGTAAAGGGTTACATAACATCTAATCAGGATTTATGATGTTTACACTGGGCTTGACTTATAAGCAAGTATACAGAGGTTTTTTTATATTAAATAATAAAAAAAAAACAAAATGCTTACACAATTATATGATGATAATTACATTCCCTTGAAAAGAAAATGATAAAGTCATAAACAGTATACCAAACTTTGGGAAATCTTTAACAGTTTGGAACCTGATATATGTTGTTGTTGTTGGTCTTAACGCCATTTTTCAGCACAGATAGGTTATTTATGGCGGCCAGTATTGATGGTGGAGGAAGAAACCAGAAATCACCAGAAAGAACCACCGAACCCACACCCACGAACCCACACCCACGAGAAGCTACTGGCAAGCTTTCTCACATATACACATTCTAGACTGGAACCCACAAAGACAGAGGTGAGATGGCAGTGATCAATAACAGACAGCACTTTAGAACACTCAGCCACTCCCCCTGGAACCTGATATTAATCTGCATTCCACAGTGTAAAAGTCATTTATCTCAATAACTGTTTCATACTGACAGAAGTCATATATACTTTTCATTTATTTATTTTTATTTATAGGAGAAGCCTCTGTTTATTCTAAGACCTGTGATCACAATAGGCTCTATGAAAAATATAATGAATCACCAATTAAAATGAGTTAGCAAATCATGCACAGTTGTCATTTAACAAAAGCCAACAACATTCATTAATGTTAATAAGTTCAATCTGATTGTGTATTTCACTTTTTGATTAATTACCAAAATCAAGCTTTTACTAAATTACATTTTGCAACTGTGTAATGAAACATCCTTAATGACTATTTTATCAACTGCACATGGCAAGGTTGTACTGAATGATGGACATGCTGTTCTGGGTATTCAGTTCCAATGGATACAATGCAATAACACTATCATAACATGCCATCACTGCAGCTGTGCCAAAAATAAGCAACTGTAAATTTAATATTTAATCATTAGTGGCTCTGTCTTTATTAATACTGATCACAAGTAAAAAAAAATCTTCCATTACAGAAAACACTGGAGGTGTTGATTCCTGCCTTTGTGAAATCAGTAGAGTCTAAGAACTTTAACCTGTGCAAAATTGATAATTTTTACATACTGATTCACCTATTGTTATAGAGAAAGTTACTAATGGTGTACTTTTGCCACATACTTGTGGATGGATTTGTACTTGTTTGTAAGCTGTGTCAAATTACAAACAACAAATATCTCTACCTGCCACCATATAATGAACTGGCAGATTTGGGTCTTACACTGTTTGTTCTACTAATTACTCCTAACAAACTGAATTAACCAAGACCTGCCACAGAACATTAAGCAATGGAAGATTAGGGTCTGCACAATCTACAGTTATATATATATATATATATATATATATATATATATATATATATATATATATATATATATATATATATATATATATATATATATATATATGATAAAATATACATTTTCTTCTAAAAGTAAAATACTGCAACATTTTATATGAGCAACCAATCTTAATATTTTTTATACAACAATTATTAGATACCTGTATACTCCAATCAGATTCCAACACTTTTCGTACTAAATTTTGCATGAAACTATTTAATTACAGGGATCTTCCAAACTAAAATGAATCCAATCAGCCAATCATCATAAGGAAGCTGATGGCCCATTTCCATATTTTAGCAACAAAATGGAGAAGACAATGAGCCATCTGAAAATATCATGTAGACATTAGGCAAACTTGATTGACATAATCTGTAACATTGTCCTTGGATCAATGCAAAATTATATTTCACTTGGTTATATGGAGTGCCCTATAAAACTAAATTCTGAGTTTAATTTGTACCTTTTACATTTTTCTTGCATAATGACACCATCCCAACCCAGGAATGTCCCCAGACTAATAAATGTTATTTTAGCCAACCATTATTTCAACTCAAGCCATCGTGCATAATGGAGCATTCATAACACAATAAGACTGGATGATATTTAAGGAGCTATGCTTCTTTTCATTCTTGTCCAATATAGGCTTACTTAGAACACAAATTACAAATAATATGTTACTAAGCTACAAGGGTCCAAGCAACACAAAATAGCATACATTTCCCATTCTTTTTGGCCCCCAACACACTCTCCAAATGTGTTGTTCTAGTGATGTGTTAAAAAAATGGATATGATGCTCAATGTTAAAATTCTTTATACCTATTTTCAGCTAAAGTTTGTTCCAGTGTGCTGCATTGTGAAGTAGGGTTCAAAAGTAAACTATGGCCAAGATGTACCTGCTATCTGTAAAAAACTATGAAAAATGTTTGACATTTTAAGAATCAGGTAGTCATGTATAAAATAAGTAACTGAAATATGTTATATAGAAACTGAACATTTGCAACTTCCGATCAACAAACGGACAATGATTGGATTACAGACTGATATGAAATTAAATTATCCTTCACTAGGAATTATATAGAATCTAAATTATTTTTACAGTAATGCAATGATTAGTTTTGAGAATTTGTACAGCTTTGGTTAATAATAAACTAAGAATGCCCAAACATTACGATATAAAGATGTTGATTTTTACTTTGGTTTTTAAGCAGGAGGTGGGGGTGGGGGAGGAAAGGATTATTGACCTCTATACAAGATATTATATCCCAATAATCAATGGTCAATATGATGCTTAAGACAGAAATGCTTTAGGGAGACCTTCATACTTGTGATAGTTTTTAAAGTTATTGCTGGAGAAATGAAAATTTGGTTGTTAGTTCAAGTCAATGCTAGTAGAATTTTAAAATGAGACAAATATGTTGGGAGCCAAATTGAATATGGACCTGTTTACTGACATAATTTAAAAACATTTGATTGAAAACAATTAAATATCTTTTTCAATTGATAGGTACATATAGTTTTTGGTGTTAAAATTTTTTATAATTATTCTGGCATATAACTGGAAAAACGTATTTATCTTTTGAAATAGATACTTCGTTTAAAATCAATATTTTGATTCTAACATTAAAAATAAATAAAATTCAGTTTGTTTACACTGATTTCAATACTACAAAATGCAAGCATCACACTTAACTACATATACTTGCTTTCAAAAGAGTTCAAATGCAAACTGCAAAGACCCAAATCTGCCATTACATAATGCGCAGGCATATCAGGAACTGTGCAACGTGTTAGAAGTAACAAGTTAAACAAAATAGACCCTGATCTGCAGGCACATTATGATATGACAGATCAGGATCTTGTTTGCAATATAACTCATTTATAAGCAAGTGCAGACTGTAACTGAAGCACAGAACACTGTAACATTACATCATACAGTAAAAACTCTGCTATGAGGGAATGGTGGTCCACCACAATTGTAATGCACAGATTGACCATCTGCTGAACTGACCAGTGACCATGATGTCTTGGCAAAATATGCATTTCAACACTGTTATGAATGACCACATCACAAACACAAAAAAGAGGATAAACTCCCTGATCTTTATTTAATCACTGCAAGAATGTCTGTTCATAC
This sequence comes from Potamilus streckersoni, assembly GCA_016746295.1. NCBI lineage: Eukaryota > Metazoa > Mollusca > Bivalvia > Unionida > Unionidae > Potamilus > Potamilus streckersoni. Next base: position 65,614 of record JAEAOA010002316.1, on the reverse strand, counting down.
CATTGTAAACAAAAACAAAACAAAATATTTTTTTAAAAATAGGCTGGCTACCAAAGTCTGAATATTTTACCTATGCTTATAGTGTTTTATAGTTTGTCATAAACCAGACTAAAGTATATGCAGATTATTTCCTAGTCTGGTGTCCTGATTTGTATGCCTTCTACATTGTTCTCGGCTATTTGTAAAAGGAGCATACAAATCAGGCAACAAGGCTAATAATACCCACAATTAGCCTGCTTCTTGGCCTTAATCTAAGACCTGACATTAATGTGAAGGACTTTATTGCAAGAACAGATGGATAACACTAACCTATATGTAATCAATTGTTACAATGACTGCTTCAATAGTAATTATTGTTCAGATCAAAAACAAGCATAAAAGGAATATTAAGAAAAGGATTGTTGCTACCATGATGGATGCTATAGCCCATAAACCACCATGCTAATGTACATGTCATGAATTGCTGTTGTGCCTAAGTTGAGTCGTGGTGGCCTATTTTGTTTGTCTCTAGAGTTAATCTGTATTGTCCAGGGTGGTGGGTGAGGGTGAATAAGGTCACTGTCTATTAAACCAGCAAGAGAAAATTGTTTGTGGGATTCAATTGATAGTGTTCATGACTTGTGATGTTTGTCTTCCTCCCAGGATGTTAAGATATTACTGCTAATCAAAAAGCTGTTGTTTATTCATTTTAGTGCTAGTCAGGTTACACACTTAGCCTATAGACTTAATCCTAGGAGGTCATCTTTAAATGAAGCTGTTGACTTTGTCTCTAAGTAAATGGTTCTGTTTCTGGATGAGATGATTGTTTCTTTATTTAATTAATTGTTAAATATGCAATGTAGTTTTTTCATATTTTCCCCACAGCCCAGTCAAAACCATCTTTACCTTTGATATTAGACATAAGCACTAATAATTTTAACACCTTAATGACAATGAATGACACTCCAACTAAAAAGAGACAAATTTTAAGATCAAAGAAAATAATTATTGTAACTGAAAGACTCCTGGCAAAAAATCGGTTTACACATCAGTAAAACAAATTTAGGTTGCTATAAAGAAAAAGAAGTACTTCAAAAATGATATCATATGCTAAATTATGTGATCTCCAGATGTAAATATGATTTCATGTTTAATGACAAGTACATCTTTATTGCTTTATAAATTTGGTTTCAGATGAATGCATACAATATTTTAGCAACGAATATTAATAAAGAATAGAATATGTGTACAGTGTGTTATTTTTCTTGAAATTGTTCTGAAACTTGGAAATTGGTCTTTCTGTACAAGCCCGCTATGAGAGACCACCTGTCTTGAGAGACCGCTTTTTGTTGGCAGAAGGGGAGGTCTCATAACAGTTTTACTGTACCAAGTATTAATCCTGGTTAAATATGAAATGAAGCATCCATTTTGTAGGATAAATGTCTCCTTTTATACATGTGACATTTTCTCACTGGTGTAAAATAGTTCAAGATATGTCTATTATAAATAACAAGAAAAAAGAGTTTATCCTTCAAAATTACATTGTATTGAATAAAATGACCAGTCCATCAAAACATTAGGTTGAACATTAGGTGTTAGTTCATTCTTGCACCTTTTTATATTCATTTCATTAAGTCAAGTGCAAGTTTGTACTTGTCACCAAGGCTGTATAAACATTAACTGTTCCATTTATCAGCACAGCAGTTTGCATGAAATTATTTCAACCATTTTGTAATACCTTCAGTAAAAAATATCCCAAAGATATATACTTCAAAGTTCAATTTTGCAATCTTGTACATTTTCAACAGGTGGTTGTAAACTCTGTCCAAATAAGTTTTTGCATGCTTTTTGTTACAAAAAAATTGTTAATTTGAGATCTAAAAGATAAGTGAAAGTGGAGTGGCAATTAGCTTGTTCAGAACAACTACTACCAGCTTTCAATCTGTCTATTGCATAGCAACTTGTTTTTTTTTCCTGAGATTAATTACTAAATCTTTTTTGTAATATTAATAAAATTCAAATCATAATTTGTAAATATTGCTATAAGAAAAGTTGTCTGTACTTTGCAATCTTTATTTTTCTAAAAGTGTCACAGAAAGCATAGCAAGATATTCAAGTAGGTAATGCTTTGTCTTAAGCTGTCATTGTTATGATAATGTTCCTATGTACAATCTTATCAGAAGTAATGTATCTTAAGATGAAAAAGGACTTAATATTTATTTATTCATATATAATCGCTTATAAGTCAAGTCTAAATGCAAACTGCATAGACCCAATCTCTGTCTTTGCATAAGGTGCTGGCAGATCTGGGTGTGTATAGTCAATCAGAAGTAATCAGTAGAACAAAGAACACAGACCCTGATATGCAGGCACATTATACTATGGCAGATCATCTTTGATGTTTGCAGTTTGACTGACTTATAAGCAAGTATATACAGTCATACTGGGCATGTTTTTAGGGACTTGCTATATAATACTTGCATACAAGTCAGATCCAATTGCAAAGTGCATAGACAAAGATCTAATGACCCATAATGTACTGGTAGATCTGTATCCACACAGTTTGTTCAGGAATCTGCAGAACAAAACATATAAACTACAAATCAAGATTTTTTGTTGTTTGCTGCAGTTGGACCCTAACTTAACAAACCATTATATATGATAGGTTTCTGCTGTTGCTGTTGTTGTTGTTGGGTTTAATGCCATTTTTCAGCACACGATAGGCTATACATGGTGGCCAGTATTATTGGTGGAGGAAGAAACCGGGAAATCACCAAAATGAACCACCAACCCATGAGAAGCTACTGGCAAGCTCTTTCTCACATATCCACATTCGCTGAATCTTAGACTCCAACCCACGAAGATAGAGGTGAGATGGCAGTGAGCGGTAAAGGACATCGCTTTAGACCACTCGGCCACTTGGGGCCCCGTAGGTTTCTGCAAAACTGACAAAATGAAAAAAAAAACCCTCATCAAATCAGTTTTTAAAATTTTCGCTATCAGACCTTTTGAGAAGTTGGAGGCAGGCATATTAAATAGAACTTTATCCCTGGTTCTTTCATACTGATAACAAATAATAGGTTATCACTAAAAAAATGTGCAAAAATGGGACATCGGTTAGGAGTTAGCACACTGCAATAAATTAGGGTAACCATATTTAATTTTTAATAAAGAGGACACTGGAAGAGTGGGGATATATTTGCATGATTTTATCTATACAGATATAAATACCAAAAAGATGGATATCTGGGGAAAAAGAGGATGTATGGCAACCCAAAATACATGTTGAACATACATGGGGTACAACATTGAACTGCAACATATGCCTAAGAAAGAAAATCAATAACACTGATAATCCAAGGGTGGATACAAAAGACTGTTACACCTGTACTAAAGACCAGCATTTAACTATGAAGTGACTCATTCCTTACAGTAAATACTGATAAATGTAGGTATACAAACACTGACAAATATGCTACATTCAATAAAGTTACATTTGAACTGTTTTTGTACAATATGAAATTTAAAATCGATTTTCTCTGTTGTCTTTTAAGAAAGATTCGATAATAGAAGAATAGGCATTTGCTTCAATTTCAAATATACATCTTACCATGAAACCACAAAATAATTCTCTACTCAAAAGATGTTAGCAAAGTTAAACTACATTAACTTTTTGGGGAAATACTGCAAGCCACAACAGTCTGATACAGCAATTTCTTTTTTTAAAAAAAACTGGATAGCCACTCTCCTTCCATATCTTCAATGGTTTCATTCCCACAAATTTCTTGTCCAATCTATCAGACAGACATTTTGTTTTATACAAAGTTTATTATGGAACTTTTATGGTATAAATCTTGGACCTTTTGAGAAAATACAGTTTATATAAACAAAAAGAACCCCCACATTTTAAGGATTTTATATTTTTACCTTTATGTTTGTTTTTTCATGTCAGAGTTTATATTTCTAAGGTTTTATGTGAAATTCTTTATATTTACACTTTAGTGTTAATCCGAACAATAAATATATTTTTTGCTGTTCAGCTACATGTACTAAATATTAAATAAATACATACATACATACATACATACATACATACATACATACATACATACATACATACATACATACATACATACATACATACATACATACATACATACATACATACATACATACATACATACATACATACATACATACATACATACACACATACATACATACATACATTCATGCATACGTACATACATCAGTGGCATTATGGGCATATCACATGTATGAATATGGCTATTAATTGTCTATACTCCATTGCAAGACCAGCTGCAAACTGTACAGACCTTGATCTGCTATTACACAATGCACCCATAGATCTGGGTGTATGCAGTAAAACATTAAGATACAGCACATTAGGATCTTTATTGTTTACAGTTTGACTCCACTTATAAGTGAGTATTACAGCAAGTAAGTAGTAGTTATAGGGTTTATCGCCATTTTTCAGCACAAGATAGGCTATACATGGTGGCCAATAATAATGGTGGAGGAAGATTCCTGGAAAACCCTGGAAATAACCACCGACCCATGAGAAGATACTGAAAGGCTTTCTCACTTACCCACGTTAGCTGAGTCTGGACTCAACTCATGAAGATAGAGGTGAGATGGTGAGATGGCAGTGATCCGAGAGTGGCCGCTACAGCAAGTAAGTAATATGTCTATGGGTATATACAGTTTGGAGTAACTGGTGCAACAAAGACTGGCTCTTATCTGATGGTGCAATATGCAATGGCTGATCAGGGTCTGTGTCTTCAGATGGACTGAATTTGGTAAGTATATATGATTTGGACAAAAAATTTACAGAGCTAAGTGGTTAACTAATTCTTTAACAGCTATGTATAGTACAGCCTATCAAATATTTTAATGCACATGAAGTTGCAAATGAACAAATAATAAGACAGGAAAAATATGGCAATAGTTGTCATGTCAAGTACACAAAGCACTGCTGAAAAGGTATGACATAAATTTTAACAAACTGTTGATGCTACAAACTAACTGTTGTGCCACACTTTCCACTAATGTGGGCTTGACAATAAATCAAATATGAGATTCCAATAAATAACTTTGGTGACCAAATTGCAAACTGCATCCTGCACTTTATCTTAGGAGAATTATGTGTGTATTTGTGAATATTTATGTGTATGTATATGCATGTGCATGTGTGTTTTTTTATTTGGGGCAAAAATCTAAGCTCTTTTTAATTTAAGTGAAATTTACATTTTAAAGCTGGAATTGCACAGTGTTCATACATTCATTCAGCTTAGTTACACATAATCGGATATTCACATGAATCCTGTAGAGGTTTCAATATGGCAGCACTAAACTGTCTGGATGAATGCCTTATAGGTTTCAAAATGCCAGTATTAGAGTGTCTAAATGAATGCCATATAGGTTTCAACATGTCAGTATTAAGAGTGTCTAAATGAATGCCATATAGGTTTCAACATGTCAGTATTAAGTGTGTCTAAATGAATGCCATATAGGTTTCAACATGCCAGTATTAAAGTGTCTGGTTGGATGCCATAGAGGTTTCAACATGTCAGTATTAGAGTGTCTGAGAGAATGCCATATAGGTCTCAACATGCCAGTATTAGAGTGTCTGGATGAATGCCATATAGGTTTCAACATGCCAGTATTAAAGTGTCTGGATGAATGCCATATGGGTTTCAACATGCCAGTATTAGAGTGTATGGGAGAATGCCATATTAGTTTCAACATGCCAGTATTAGAGTATCTGGATGAATGCCATATAGGTTTCAATATGTCAGTATTAAAGTGTCTGGATGAATGCCATATTGGTTTCAACATGCCAGTATTAGTGTCTGGATGAATGCCATATCGGTTTCAACATGCCAGTATTAGAGTGTCTGGGTGAATGTCATATAGGTTTCAACATGTCAGTATTGTATTAGAGTGTCTGGATGAATGCCATATGGGTTTCAACATGGCAGTATTACAGTGTCTAGGTGAATGCCATATAAGTTTCAACATGCCAGTATTAGAGTATCTGGATGAATGCCATATAGGTTTCAATATGTCAGTATTAAAGTGTCTGGATGAATGCCATATAGGTTTCAACATGCCAGTATTACAGTGTCTGGATAAATGCCATATTAAGTTTCAACATGCCAGTATTAGAGTATCTGGATGAATGTCATATAGGTTTCAACATGCCAGTATTAAAGTGTCTGGATGAATGCCATATCGGTTTCAACATGGCAGTATTACAGTGTCTGGATAAATGCCATATAAGTTTCAACATGCCAGTATTAGAGTATCTGGATGAATGTCATATAGGTTTCAACATGCCAGTATTAAAGTGTCTGGATGAATGCCATATAGGTTTCAACATGCCAGTATTACAGTGTCTGGATAAATGCCATATAAGTTTCAACATGCCAGTATTAGAGTATCTGGATAAATGCCATATAAGTTTCAACATGCCAGTATTAAAGTGTCAGGATAAATGCCATATAAGTTTCAACATGCAAGTATTAGAGTATCTGGATGAATGCCATATCGGTTTCAACATGGCAGTATTACAGTGTCTGGATAAATGCCATATAAGTTTCAACATGCCAGTATTAGAGTGTCTGGATGAATGCCATATAGGTTTCAACATGCCAGTATTAGAGTGTCTGGGAGAATGCCATATGATTTCAACATGCCAGTATTAGAGTGTCTGGATGAATGCCATATAGGTTTCAACATGCCAGTATTAGAGTGTCTGGATGAATGCCATATAGGTTTCAACATGCCAGTATTAGAGTGTCTGGATGAATGCCATATAGGTTTCAACATGCCAGTATTAGAGTGTCTGGATGAATGCCATATAGGTTTCAACATGCCAGTATTAGAGTGTCTGGATGAATGCCATATAGGTTTCAACATGCCAGTATTAGAGTGTCTGGATGAATGCCATATGGTTTCAACATGCCAGTTTTAGAGTGTCTGGATGAATGCTGTATAGGTTTCTACATGTCAGTATTAAAGTGTTTTGATTTCACTTACATAAATATGGTAAGTCATAAGCTTTGTTTTTTTTTACAGCAGCTTTGGAATTATCAGAGTCTGAGTTTTGAGGAAAATCTATGACAAGTCAGACACATGTAAGACACTAGGTGTGGGGGTGGGGTGGGAGATGGTTATCAGTGTGTGGATTTTGAGTTATATCTATGGCAAGTCAGTCACAGGTGAGAGTGTAGGTTTGGCAATAAACGCTTGTGAAGTTTACATGGCATGGCAAACTGATGAACTTGCATTTTCAAACTGCTTAGAAAAATATTAAGATTTTGTTGGCAAATCAAATTTTAATGCTTTTGTATTTGGTTTGGTTTTAGCAGCGAATTTAAAACATTAATGGCTATATCATACAAATGAGATAAAAGCCTTCCCAGTGACACACCAAGACAGCTCTTGCAAAATATTATATATAAAACAGAAAGGAAATATCTGGACTTCGTATAATCAAAGTATTGAGAACATGAATGATTTTCAGCAGTGACATGATACAAATTTACATTAGATCCAAAAGAACAGAACAACTCTAGAGATCTTGTCATTCATGTTCCTATTAATGATGATAAACATAATTTACATAAGATGCAATGGAACAGCACAGCACAAATCACAAATACTGCTATTTATATTCCTATTTCTGATCATAAATGTACTGCACAAAATAATCTTCATAACATTCTTCCACATTATCTTTTCTTTACATGTCACTGGAGAATTTTCCATGAACGTTTGAACATTATTTCAGGAATCATTGTTGTGGTTTCGTTTTAAAAGCTCATTTCAACTAGAGTTTCAATTTATTACCTTATATTACCTTAAATGGAAATACATCAAAGACAATAAACTACAATCAGGTCAAATAGTTAACTTACATTTGAGCTGCCTCCTTGACATAAAAATCATTGACCTGAAAGGAGAGTTTATCTCCCCTTTCTTATTAATTTCAATAAGACTGTGATGTTTTTTGCTTTTATTAGTAAAACAAACTATATTTGTTAAAACAGAATAGTCACTATGCTATAAACAATGAGACTGAAATCCCTCAATGGGAAAATAATATCAATTCCAGGTACCCCCCCACAATTACTGATTTGTTTGGTTTAGTGCAGGAAGCATATCATGTGTCTTTGAAAAGCAGGGCAAACTATCACTAAACAAGAAAGATACATTGGCTCACATAGCAAGGCAGGCAATGTTAAATATGATTTAAAATCTTAAACAGGGTTTCCATTCATTCTTCTAGTAGCTTTTACTTTTATGTAAACCGATGCCAAAAATTTGTTGTCATTCAGATATGTAATAAAGTCTTCAGTTATTACAAATAATGACTTGACAGTCTGAATAATAATTAAATTACATTTTCATGTAAAACAGAGTATATTAGTTGTTGTTGTTGTTGTTGGGCTTAACGCCATTTTTCAGCACACGATAGGCTATTCATGGAGGCCAGTATTAATGGTGGACACACAAGAAGCTACTGGCAAGCTTTCTTACATATCCACATTGCCTAGAACCCACAAAGACAGAGGTGAGATGGCAGTGATCCGTAACAGACATCGCTTGAAACCACTTGGCCACTCGGGACCAACCAAGTGTATTCTAATAATACTGATGATAAGGATGATGAAGATGATTTTAAAAAATCTCCCCTAGGGTGTGCAACATACATTATGATATTAAATTCTTCACAGTTCACCATACAGTTGTAAGTCCATTAAAAATACATAATCCCTAATTCCAGGCAAAAAGTATACTATTTTAAAACTCTATACAGTCCCAGTCAAATACTTCAATCCTAAATCAATTTTAAAATATATATTTATTACATACAGAATAAATGCACCCACCTTACCCTTCCATGATAAGTGTTATCCCTCATATCCATCTAAGCAGATTGCAGGAAATTCCCCTTCACAATAATGAAAAACATTACCTGTAATTCATGTACAAGAGTGCTCCTTTCATGTATGTATATATTCTAAAAAACACAAATTAATCCATAAAGAAGGACTAGCAGATTTACCTATTGTACAAGATATGCATGATAAATTTAGAATTACCTGTATTAAATGATGTAACAGAGAAAATCTGCAAAAAATCAAGACAGACCATAACAAAACTGAATATGTAGTGTTTGTGTAAAAGTAAATTAGTACAAAGCATGCAACTATGGAAATTTTACTGTTGACTATATTCAATACTATTGAAATGGAACAACAACTCTCACTGAGAACAATTACTTTCAGCTGATTTCTTATCAATCAACAAAACATTTTCTGATATTTCAGTCAAGAATAAAGACATAGTTAATACTATTAGTAACTAAATCATTTTTAATGGAACACAATAATGCAGTACATAATAATGCTGTGTAGTTAATGTATATATAGACAATTACATTAATGAACTATAGTTTATGTGAACAGCAAGTAGACATTACCACTAATCACTCTGAACACAACCATTGCCTTGAAGCTGTTTTAATGAGTCATGATATAATCAAGTATTTGTTAAAATGAACAATGAGCAAGGAGGTCACATGCCCAATTAGATCAGTTCTCAAACAATTTATTGGCTTCAACCAACTCATTAATTCCCATCAAGAAATGTACTCTTCCCTCTTTTACTTCAACTCATTTTCATGCTTATCTATTTTATATTCTCTTGAAGCAAATAATCTGATTTTATTCCTTATCCTTCACCTTTCCTTTCTTTAAAAAAGTAAACTATCATAAAAACAATAGCTCATGATCAAACAATTCACTCATGTGTCCCATCAACATGTTAATAGTTGTTCATAAGTTCTACTTCAGGTCATATAATATTACAAGATGTTTGATAGAAAAAAAGCTATTAAAATTATATCACTCCCTCACTATAAGGCCCTTCATTATAACAGTTCCTGTTATAAGGTGGGTATGGTCATGGATTGCATTTCATTATTCAGTAGTATAATTGCTGTATATTATGTACTTCATTATAACACATACTCACTATGAGGCAGAATACTTCATGGTTCCAATGGATGATATAATAATGAGAGTGTACTGTATCATGTACTTCATTATAATGGAGTTTCACTATAATGGCATGGTTCCCAAGGACTGCATTATAATATGGGAGTACTGTATATTACTGAAAAACTGACTCATTTTAAACATAAATCTGAACTGAAATTTCTCATTTAAACAGCTTATTGTTCTTGTATTGTATTTCATGCATATCAGACATTTGCTATTCATAAATCTATGAAACTGGACTTGTGACCAAAATGGTGTAGATTTGAATCCTACAGTTGACTATTGTGGTATGTCCTTAGGCAAGGCATTTTACCCTTATGGCATTTATTCTAAACAATAGCCTACCTACACTGCTGAGTCAAAATATCAGATTGGCAAAATGCAAATGGCAAATTGCAGATTTACAATATTATTAATTCATCTATAAGAAATTTTAAATGGTCTTGTACCATCTAGCATGAAGTGTACAAGAGTAAAATAGTGTGGAAAAATTTGGAACATATCTGTAAAGTGTCGAGGCAATCCTCAAGATTTTTAAGAAGTGTAGCAATAACAAACTTGTGCTAACAGATGAAGGGTCATCAAATGACAGATGCAGATAATGGGCCATCCCATAAGCTCTTCTGGTCTATGCCATTAGAGTTAAAAAGAATGTACATGTAAAACAAACATTCCCCATATGATTTTAATTTGTATAACAGAAGGGATTTGTAAGTTCTTATAAACGTTTTTCTTATCTTTTGAAGGAAGACATTGAATTGTCCAGATTATTCACTTGTATGCACAGCTACTGTGTCCTCCAAAGTTTTATTTATTATAACAAACATAAATCACAATGCATGCATGGAAAAGAGCAAATGAAATCGGAATCAAACACATCAGAATAAAGTTGAATTTAACTTCAAAAAGAAAAACACAAATGTAAGAAGGAGAGATGGAGAAGGAGAAAGAGATACACAGAAAGTTTATTCTTGCCCTTGATGCTAAGCAAGTGCTACAGTAATATGAAAACCTATAATTTGTTGTATATAAATCCCAAGTTAATCACGCTTGAATAAAGACTCATGATAGTTTGATCAAATGCATTTTATTCTATAGTCCAAGTTTATTAAAGCTGTTTCTATACATGTAAATGGATTAGTTTAGTTTACTGCATGAAAATGTTTGGAAAATCAGTAACTGCCCAAATGTGAATGTTGACACAAGAATTACTCCTCATAATTCAAATATATATAAATATATATATATATATATATATATATATATATATATATATATATATATATATATATATATATATATATATATATATATATATATATTTCTACTTTGCTGCTTAACCAGACAGATTATTAATATTTTCTGTTAATTCTTCTACGTAAAGATGTCTATAGTAAAGATGATTTTCACATCACTAGGAAAAAGTCAAACTTTACAGGAAATGGTTGTGCTGTATATTATATATCAGGTTGGTTCATTGACTTTGCTGATAAAAAAGATTTTTTAAACTACATTACTCAACTTTAAAAAATGTTTGTCAACAGAATCTTTGATGAGTAACCTTATTACCATATATACTTGCATATAAGTCCAACTGCAAACTGCAGAGACCCAGATCTGCCACTGCATAATGATTAATCCCATCAAACTGCACAGACCCAGATCTGCCATTGCATAATGAAATGGCAGATCTGGGTCTGTACAGTCTAATGGGAGTAATCAGAAAAACAAATAACACAGACTGATCTGCAGGCACATTATTCTATAGCAGATCAATATGTGTGTTGTTTGCAGTTGGACTTGGCTATAAGCTAGTCAAGGGCTTATATATATATATATATATATATATATATATATATATATATATATATATATATATATATATATATATAAAGATAGCAAGGAATGGCATACACATTGTCAAGGGTTTTCATATGAACAGCAAAGTATAGCATACTGTGATGTGTCGAATTTTGAAAACTCTTAGAAGTATTGATTAAATGAATTGTACCGAAGTCAACTTAATTAAAGTAGAAAGTGATAGAGATAGTTATATGATTATTTTCATTTCATTTCTGAATGTCAAAGGAAATTCCATGCAACAAAACTTGACCAGTCACCTGCTATGGTATAAGGGTTTGGCATAAGACTCTTCCCAAAATCAACTGGTTAACTGGGGAAGCTGTCAATAATTGATTGTTCAAAGGAATGTTAATTACAGCATGATTAACTGTTTCAAAAGATCTATGTAGAAGATTTAGGAAACAGTCAATTCTGATTGATTCTGATTGGTTAATGGAAACTTAAGGGCATAACTCTTGTAAGGAATTAAGGGGTTTTGCTTTGGAAAAATTCTTCAGTCTTCAATCTTACTTGCAAGAAGTTAGAAAGGACTCTATGCTAACATAAAAGTACGTTTTTCCTGTTATTGAGTAAGTGGCTAGATAGTCTTTTCAGATAGGAGACAGACTATACACTGGAGGTTCGTCGAAACGACTAAGAAATGGCAAAGGTACACAATCTTAGTTTCTCAATATTAATATGCTATTTCATTTGTTGATTTATTTGCAAATGTATTGATGGTATGATGTATGTATGTATGATTTCATTTTTCAGGGTTTTAGTGAAATGTTAGTCACCACATTATATTCTTTGATTTTCTAATTATCCAATCAATGTGAGAATTGACAAGATTGCATGTAATTGAATGTTCATTGAGAGAATTATCAAGACTGCATGTAATTGAATATTTGATACATAGGAGTACTTAGGAATTTTCAAGAATTAAACCTAATAAATGATGGGTAATGTTTGTAGATTTATGAAATAAATCTCTGTCTAGTATGACATGTATTGAGTGTATATTCATATACTAGTTGGTAACATTTAATTGATCTATTGAGTGTATATTCATATACTAGTTCGTGATATTTAATTGATCACGTAAACTATTTTAGAATAGTTAGATTTGAATGGTTAAGCCATATGTAATTTAATACTACTATATAGCTTAATGTAATAAGTCAAGGGGTGTTAAATATGGGCACATATGTGTTTGCCATGAAGTGGAATTTAATGTTCCCTGCTAGTGTGACCCGAATTAAGGTCAGGACATGTAATGGCCATCTCTGTTTGTAAAGACAGGAATTAGTGAAGTGAGTTTGACGGAAATTACACATTTTTTCTGAGCTGGTTAATGATAAAAATAAAAATATACACTTGGAAATGTGACCTATTGTCTATTGCGTGACATTATTTATTTAAGGAAACAGCTTCCTGAACTTTTTTGATAGTTTCCTGTGCAAATTCAAAATACATTCATCAGGAGAATTCTCCAGGTGGAGTCCAGGTCCAGATGACTAGACAAAGGTTGACAGTGCAGGGATAAATGGAAGATTCGATGTCAGGATATGATAGGGATGTCAGGATATGATAGGCGATGTCAGGATATGATAGGCGATGATGTTGTTCATTGTTGAACTCAAAGGTCATGACTCATAGGCTATGATGAAACTGAATTAATTTTGTCACTGACAAGTAATCGTAACATGAAAGTTTTTTATTGTTTTGTTGAGTATATGTTAGTACATTTTCTTCTTTCCTTTGTAGCAAATAAATTGATTTCTTTCATTTTAAATGCTTTTGTTAAATTGATTAAATTTTATATTTGTTCATTGAAAGGGGGCCCATTATTTTATTTCTTCAATATACTTGTTCAGAGATCTGCATTCTTCTTTCTGTCCATCCACACTGGGTAAATTACACAGCAGGAGGTCATTCCCTATCAATGAACCATAGTAGAAGGCTTGGTGTGTTTTGAACACCACCAATTTATCACACATACACATTGTCAAGGGTTTATAAATATACAGCAAGGAATGGCAAAGACATTGTCAAGGGTTTATATATACATTGCAAGAAATGGCATACACATTGTCAAGGGTTTATATATATATATATATATATATATATATATATATATATATATATATATATATATCAAGGAATGGCAAACACATTGTCAAGGGTTTATATATATATATATATATATATATATATATATATATATATATATATATATATATATATATATATATATATATATATATATATATATGGCAAGGAATGGCATTCACATTGTCAAGGGTTTACATATGAACAGCAAGGTATGACATACACATTGTCAAGGGTTTATATATATATATATATATATATATATATATATATATATATATATATATATATATATATATATATATATATATATATCTCAAGGAATGGCATACACATTGTCAAGGGTTTATATATATATATATATATATATATATATATATATATATACATATATATATATATATATATATATATATATATATATATCTCAAGGAATGGCATACACATTGTCAAGATTTACATATGAACAGCAAAGTATGGCATACACATTGTCCATGGTTTATATTTAGATAGCCATTAGCTGTAATCCTAGCATGCAGACACAATGAAAGGTTTAGTTTGAAATAGTTACAGTTAAACTGCATAATTTCAGTTACATGTTTACAATTTGTGTGAATGTTGCAGCCAAAATACCTATATAATTATCTGTTGCTCAATGATTGATTCAATGATGATGGTCACTGATGAGGTGATGGAAGTTAATTAACTACAGGCATTGGTGTTACCATATATATCAAATGAGTTTACCATTATCAATGATCTCTGACACTTGTATCCTATGATTACACTTAAAATGATCATCAATCACACCTGTATTCAACCATGAATAGCCCAAATAGAATTCCAGGGGTAGAGCACCGGTATCAAATTCTATCATGAAATTTAGTATTTAATTAAAGTATCTTAATATATTCTTATTGCTTACACTTTTTCTTCACTTTAATACACCAACTGTCTCCAAAATGTACATACTTGTTTAATAATACATATACAGTTAAACACACTATTATCTGACCCATTTATTCCACATACTTCTATTTACAGTAATACTTTTCATGAAACTTCAATCATCCCCATGACCTTATTATCTTAACAAAATCTATAATCCTCAAACATCCAGATAACCAACGATTATTACATTACTTTCAAGGAAAATAATAAATTAAAAATTAATCTTGAAAAAAAGTCATAAAGAACCATTTTTGATGTGCACCAAATCTTGATCCCTATATGCATCTTCTGTGATTAATTAATTGTGGAAGTAGATCAAAGTGACCATGATTTGTTGCAGGACATACCTTCATCCCAAGATAGATCTACAATATAATTTTGATGACAATAGTTGTGGCTAGGATTTAGAATTCTGATAGGTACCATATGACCCACAGATAGACATACCAAATGATGTATCCTTAATAGAAGTTTTATGTCAGCAGATGTAGTGTGTGTGTGTGTGTGTGTGTGTGTATGTGTGTGTGTGTGTGTGATTTAGATTTTCAATGTAGCTTTAAAACAATTTAAGTTATTTCGCTATGATGTCTGCAGTGTACAGATTATAGTGATGTCTAGCACTGAGGCATCATGCTGCAGACATGTGGTATCATGTCCCACCCAGTCACATTATCCAGACACCAGGCCAATTAGTCCTAACACTAACCTCTTAATGCTGAGTGCCAAGTGAGGCAGCTGTTAGCACCATTTTTTAAAGTCTTTGGTATCACTCTGCTGGGGTTTGAACCCACGACCTCCCACATTCAAAGCGCTCATAAGTTAATCTGAATTGCAAGCTGTACAGACCCAGATCTGCCAGTGTATAATTATAAAAGATAGCAACCATCTCAATTTAAGTCCAGTCACTTTTACTGCACTTTTTAACACCCATTTAAAAGTGAAAACATATTGATGACATCATAATGTAATGACATTCATTTCAAGCTGTGCAGTGAGTGTTGATTTTGCTAAAAATACAAAAAGCAGATAATCTAAACATATGTGAACATTTGCCAAGTGTTCATCTCAACTTTAAACTATTTCTCATATCTCGTCCTTGACTGGAAATATAGTCATTTACTGGAGTTAGTGTCTCAGTATTGATTATTTGCACACCATATATAATTGTTTATGAGTCCAGCTGCAGACTGCACAGACCCAGATTTGCTGTTGCATAATGTGCCAGCAAATGCAAGTATGTGCAGATTGTTTGGAATAATCCATATAACAAACACAACAATTCTTCATCTGTAGGTGCATTATGTTATGACAGATCTGGATCTTTGTTGTCTGCAGTTTGACTCAACTTATATGTAAGTATATATGGTACACATATCTGGGTCTATGTTGCTAGTTAGGATTAAACAAACAAAAAAGATCTGTTCTGCATCTGTATCATGTAACTATAGATTAGGGTATACAGTTTGTATTTTGAGTTGGACCTATATTCGAGTATATATATATAATGACTAATCATATTTTGCATTTGGGTTGAACCCACATGCAGGTATATACAGTAACAGATATGGTATATAATTTGCATTTAAGTTGGGCCTATATGCAGGTATATATAGTAACTGAAGACAATAACTAAGAATTATGTATGTATATTATGTTCTATCATTCTCAGTATTTATAAAGGGTCTTGGTAAGTGTTCATTTCATATGAAATTAATGAAATGAATAGTTTATATTGTAAGCCTTTGTAAGCAATGAGGTTGAATTGACTATATGAGTTTTGCAACCATCACAAAAGAAGAACACAAAAATGGAGATCCTACATATCAAATTACAACAAAAAAACCACAACATATAAGATTAAATGTAATCTCAAATTAGTGCAGTGATACTAATGGTTCAGTACATTGGCATATCTCATATCTGATATAAACTGACCTCAAAATGGCATTTGTGATGCCAGGAGGCATTATTATTCATGTATAGTATAGAAAAATATATGGATTTATGAATTAAAATATACTTGGAGTCAAATTATAATTACTTTGCCTCATGGGAATGTACATACCTGATTGTTATTACAAGCATGGTTAGCAATATACATTATTGAATTTCATGCATTTAGTTTGTTTTTTTTTAGGAAATTCAAAATTCCATAAGAATTTCCAATAACAGACTGTAGCCAGATGCACTAAAGGTTTCAACATTTCTAAAGACAGACAAAAATTATGAGTAAATTTGGAAATTTCTCTTTGTTTAGCTATAAACCTATATGAATAACTGCTGTAAATGTATCCTCATTCTGTTGTTTACTGCTTAACACCATTTCTTAGAGCAAGATAAACTACACATGGCAGCCACTATTACTGGTGGATGAATAACCAGGGAAGCCAGTTAGAACCACTGACCCATGTGAAGCTACTGGCAGCTTTACTGCATACCCACATTGGTTGAGACCAAACTTGAACCCACCTGGACAGAGGTGAGATTGCTGTTGTTGTTGTTGTTGGGCTTAATGCCATTTTTCAGCACACAATAGGCTATTCATGGCGGCCAGTATTTATGGTGGAGGAAGAAACCAGGAAATCACCGGAAAGAACCACCGATCCAGGAGAAGCTACTGGCCAGCTTTCTCACATATCTACATTCTCTGAATCCTAGACTCGAACCCACCAAGACAGAGGTGAGATGGCAGTGGTCCATAACGGAAGGTAAGATTGCAGTAATTGGCAATGGCAAGTGCTTTAGACCACTTTGCCAACCAGAACCCCAATGTATCCTAATTCTACAATCTCTCTTTCACACACACACACACACACACACCTACATCAGCACACAAAATTGTTCATAACTATGTTAAAACATTTAAAAAATCTGAATCTAACAAAATTCCAAACACCAAAAATGAGTAAAAGTTACATTTAAAAAATAAATTAATAAACGAAGTGCAGTAATATTGATTTTTTTTAAGTACATGTGGATATCTCTGACATTATCCTTTCCAAAAATATTTTCATATCTTTTGAGATGCCATGAGGTTTTATTATACACATGTAATATAGAGAAAAACATGAGTTTATAATTTTAAATTATACTGTAATCATGTGATAATTCACTTTCACTCAGGGGGCCCCAAATGTCCAAGTGGTCTAAAGCACTCACCATTTTGGATCACAGCCATCTCACCTATTGTTGTGGGTTCAAGTCTCAGGTTTGGACAATGTGGGTATATGAAAATGCTTGCCAGTAGTTTCTTGTGGGTTGGTGGTTCTTTCAGGGTTTTCCCCGTTCTTCCTCTACCATTTATACTGGCCACCAATTATGGCTTATCTTGTGCTAAAAAATGGCAATAAATCCTACAACTTTCACTCAGAATTATTTCATGCCAATTTATGCAAAATCCTTGAATGTAGATACTGTATTTTCATTACAAGCACTATTATTAATTTGATAATCTACTTCATTCATCATGTTTTGTGGGGGATTGTTTTTATCAGGATGTCTCCAATCTGCAAAAAGGTCCAATAAAAGACACGAGTGATGCACCAGATATAATCAATGTAGGGGATATAATCCAAATTTTCCATCGGGGCAAATATTAGGAATAAATAGTTACTTCCCTTTAATCAGCTATAAACTTATCAAACAATTTTTATTTTTATTATTATTTCATTACTCTTCCAAATACACATAAAAATCTACACCAGTATACAATATTTTACTTAACTATGTCAACCCAATAAAAAATTCAAAACTAAAAATTTGGAATTTATAAAAATGAAACCTACTGTTGCCATATGAAATAATTTATTTTGTCCACTGAAAACCAGGAAATTTATATCATAAATACTGAATTCTATTGGACAAAAGTCATATATAGAATTTTCTTTGCTGGGATCTAGTCCAAGTCATTGATAATTAGGTGTGTTTTATAATACCCAATTTTGTATTTGAATGGAACAGATAAAACTGATGAATATCTTAAATTAAACTAATTGATTTATTTTAGAAAACTGTCATCCTTATTCACTGACTCGCATTTTATTCAGAAGTGAAAACAAATTTTATAAGTCGATGATCTTCACTGTAAGACCTATGATAGTATAGGGAGCATCATTTATATAAACCAGTTAGACAACAGTTGCAGACCAATATAAAGATTCATTAAAATGATACACATAGAAATTTCATTTTTTTTGTATTCACAACACATCCAAAAACATAAGTCAATTTTCTAAAACTATTATTTTAACATTAAAAGTACTGAAATAAGATCATTAGGTATATTTCACTAACACATTTTTATCATTTGATTGGAATAGCCTATTTTATGACCTTCTAGATAAATTTAATGGTTTCTGATTGCTCAGTAGCCAATGCATTCAATATGGTATCTGCAGTTCTCATGTGGTTTACAAAAGTTTTGGGGGGCCCCGAGTGGCTGAGTGGTCTAAATCAATGTCCATTACGGATCACTGCCATCTCACCTCTGTCTGTGTGGGTTTATAAACTGATTTTAAAATATATTTTTTCAAAACCATTTTCTAAATTCAGGACAACACTTAGAAACATCTGTAATATATCAGAAACTCACGAAACATACCGATAGAGTTTGATTGACTCAAATGTGACAAGGCCATCAATTTCCCTCTGAATCTACCTAAGGCTTTCAAATGCAGACAAAGTCATCATGGGATGAGCCATTACAAATGATGTCCATAGGAAAACCGATTGTTTATCAGCTCTTTTTGTGCCAATATGGCAAAACATGCTTGCTATTTCAAATTCTACCTCAAAAGACTCTTCTACTAAGAGTGTTGTCCCTTTTCAAAACGAGGAAACCACTCTAATTATTTATATTCTATTCAACTAGAATTGACACTTATCAGCTCTTTTTGTGCCAATATGGCAAAACATGCTTGCTATTTCAAATTCTACCTCAAAAGACTCTTCTACTAAGAGTGTTGTCCCTTTTCAAAACGAGGAAACCACTCTAATTATTTATATTCTATTCAACTAGAATTGACACTTATCAGCTGTTTTCTGACTATGAGTGGACAGTGTTGGAAATGTATCTCATGTAACAGATTATAAATAAAACCTCAGTTTAAGAAAGAAGAAATTACTTGATGTTTAATGGATGAAAGATCAGACTGATTCAGATAAATTTTTTCAGCAAAGACAAACTAACAAAAAAGTGTTCCTGATTAATAAACTTACTTTTGTTTAATGTACATTTGACTTGTTGCTAGATACTGTGTATCTAACTGTTAAAAAACTTCTTTCATTTTAAATAAATGTTACTGTTTAATTTTACTCTAAGAGGTAAAAATATCCATTATACTGTTTGTTGATGAAATGTAACCAATAGCTATGAAACTAATGTAAATAGTACTCACAGCGCCTTATATTAGTGATATAATACCAGCAAAGAATTTTAAATAAAAGTCAAAAAAATTATAATAATACTGAAAAGTGACACAATTACATGGAGAGATAGATTAGGAGCAAAACTGAGTACATGTATATATGGTATAAGAACAAAGTTTGCTTGAGATGACAAGATTATTGTCAGGCACATATGCTTAACCCATATGCCTGGCATTTTAATCCAAGTAGAAATAGTCATTGCTTTATTTATAGCATTTATCTGGTTCAATCACTTAAATTAAAGCCATGCAAAAGTTTGGGAGAAAATAAGCGTTACAAGAAACACTCAAGTACATTTGATAGAAATGTTTACAATATACTTGATAAGAAAGTAAAGGACAAGATGATTTGAATAGACCTTGACATAATGCTGGGATAAGGAAATTATGCTGAATAATCAAATAATACTTGGATAATCTTTTGCTTGAGTTATGTCACAGATAGGCATGCTTTCTGAGTTTCAAATATGAAAACAAGCAGTAAACTTAAGGTGGAAGGAAAAAAATTGGCAGTTGCAGTAATTGGTTACTTATCTATTAGGAACAAGTCATGTATATATTCATTCATTCATACACATTGTAGGTTATTCCCAGCTGCATCAGATAAAACAATAATCTACCAACTGTCTGTGCTTGAATTGTCAAGAATTACAGCAATCCTGACATCATTTACTTAGTGTTGTTAGTGAACAGAAACTCCAAGTTAATGCCACTTCCATGGCATCAGACAGTAGTGTTACTTATATGTAATTTAATTATTTGCGCACTGGATTTGACATTTTTTTGTGCAAAATTCAGTTCAGTTCTGATTTGACCTGGTAAATAACCTGTATTACTTTATTGCATTTTTGTCTGACCTAGTTCTTGACCTTGATTCAGAACTGGTAAAAACCATTTTTTATTTCTTTCCTAGAAATTCTTTTCTTGGAATTCATGGTTATCATTTTAAAATTTATTAATATATGTTTCCATTTGTGAATTGGTCATAATCAAGGTCATCCTTAGCTTGCATGTCAGTTCAATGTAAACAACTTCTTTTAATTCTTTTTATTACTGAATCTTATAGTAAGATTCGTTAGGTAGAATCGAACTCATCCATGGCGAACATGATAATTGACACACAATGTTATTATGACTCTTGAAAGTGATCACATGGTCCATTTTTCGCTGTAAGTGGAGTCAAAGTAATGTATCATAGTGTTTTTCTTGTCAGTTGTAATTCATAGCTCAAAGGTAGTTTTGTATTGTAACCAGTTTTAATTAAATGTTTTATTTAAAATAATTTGAATCCCTGGAAATATCTAGTGCTCATCAAAATTCTTAAACAAAGACATTTATTAGAAATTATTCAGAATTTTAAAGCTGGAATATTAATTTTTGTGATTCAACAAGGAACTGTTGACACAAGAATAATAAACAGATTATAGAAGGCATCATCACCTTCCATCTTGGAACTTCATCAGGATTTGAACTTTGATTCATTTTGAACTTTTTTAGTGATTTGACTTATATTAGTAATTCAAGGATTAATTTTTGATTAGATTCACAATCCATAATTCTTTTTTCATATTTTTACCTTGTTTTCTAAGGAGATAAATTATTGTTTTAAATTTTACAAAACTTGTTGGCTTTACTCTTTTCTTTGATATGTTTGTTTGAGCCTAGACATAGGATTGAATGAATTGTAGAAAATATGTCTGACATAGTTGTTGTTATTGTTGTTGCTGTAGGGTTCAATGCCATTTTTCAGCACAAGATAGGTTATACATGGCTGCCAGTATCAGTGGTGGAGGATGAACCTGGAAATATGCCAGAAAGATCCTCCTACCTACAAGAAGCTACGAGCAAGCTTTCTCATGTGTCAACACTGGCCGAGTCTGACACATTAACAGATGCAGACAGAGGTGAGATGACAGCAATCCGTAACAGTGAGCACTTTACACCACTCAGCTACTCAAGGATTCAAAAATTTATTCATGAAACATAACAACTGGTAAAATGGAAAGTAATTTCTTTGAAATCCTGGAAAAGCAGTCACACTGTGACCAAATTTTGGTGCTCTACCCATGTTCACCTAAAATACTTGCTCATAGTGTTGAATGGCAAATGGAGTGAAGGTATCTGAAGAGAAATCTGCAGCCTAAACAGTAAGAATGGATATTGTTCCTATAGCAATTTTGAGCAAAGCTAATAAAATAGGTTACAGTCACATATTTACAGTGCAGAAGCATGCTATCTTATGCCATGTTCATTTTAGACCAAGCTATGGTGCCACCTTCTCTTCATTTTCATCTTTGGCACATTAAAGCTGTTTTACAGATGCCCATAAGGTTTGATGAAAAAACATGGGACACCAATAGAAAAGATTGTTACTGGAGATCTTAGATTGAATGAATCAAGCTCGCTTCAAGCTGGCTTACTAAAATATTGTAATCATTGCCAAAAGTAGCATAAGACGATGAAATTCATTGGCTGAAAGAAATGTCTTATGCATTAAGTTTCATTAGCTTCAACACAAATCAAGAACACATGGTCCAAAAACTTGGATAAAAAATGTAAAGAGAAGATAAGAGCTTCAGTAAAAATATTTGCTGCACTTTTTTCCAAGGTAGCAAAAGCATATGATATTGGTACATGTTTGAATTATCTTCAATAAACAAAAAAAAACACAAACAGGTAAAGATGCTTGTTACCCATCAGTTTTTTTTTTCCAATTGACCTAACTTTTGACCTTAGACCTAGTTTACCATTTCTGGAATGTTCTCTGTGTAAGTTTTGGGTAATAATGCTAGATGAAATCAAAACAGAATTACGCCTGGACATGATTATAAAAAATTTTTCAACAATTCATTAAATTTAAGTCACTCTGACCTAGGTTTGGTGCATGGTGTAAGTTGATGGTAAGTAAAGAAGTATAGAAGTTCTGGAGCTGGAAGACTTGTGGACTGGTAGAGTAGTAAACTTATTCTATACAAGCAACTTTCTTCTGAAATTGATGGTATCGACATAGCAACATTGTAGATGCCATTAACAAAAAATGAATGGGTTCACTTAGAGTTCCTTTAAGAGAGCTCCACCTACCTTATTGAAAACCCTGATGAGCTACAATGATTTCCAACTCTGATTGTGTTTCTGTATTTCTCTTATGGCAAATCTGGGAAATATTCAAAAATAACCTGAAACAGAAATATGCAAACACCTTACTCTAAAACAGAAAAATACTTTATATTTTTTAATTTTGTAATGAAACACATCATAAGGTTCAAACTGCTTTGGTTGCTGTGAATAACTTTAAATTCATGGGTATCCATTTAAAAATTATTAATATGTGTTTCCATTTGTGGATTTAAAAGTAAAAAACAAAATACAATTAACTAGCAAACATAATATGACCTTCATAGACCTAAAACATCTACCTTTATGTCAATTAACACAGAATACCTCTACACATGACAAAGTATCACCTGGGTAAGAAATAATAAAAATGGGGCTTTATAACAAGGAATTTATCCACTGGATTCTTCATTCAGCACTTGTGTGTGTGTGTGTGTGTGTGTGTGTGTGCATACATATGTGTGTGTGTGTGTGTGTGTGTGCATACATGTGTGTGTGTGTGTGTGTGTGTGTGTGTGTGTGTGTGTGTGTGTGTGTGTGTGTGTGTGTGTGTAAATACCCCAGCAATAAAACACTGTCATGGTTGTGGAACCATGTACTAACGTATTACAAAAAATCAGCCAAAGGATCACTTCTACTTTGTATATGTATATTTTAAAATATACAAATTGTAAAAGTAAATGATAAAAGCATAGTTCATAAAATGAACTATAGTGCAATGTTTAGGAAATATAGCCAAGAATGTTTTTAAAAGACCCCACCAAAATACATAGGAAAGCTGTAATCTAGAGAGAAGATGTAATACACACATTGATTTCTACTGAACCTCCGTAGCATGAACAAGATTGAAAGAAAAGGCAGTCTTTCTTAATGATTTATATTGAGTCAATTCATGCTGGTGAATCCAATGAGTAAAAGGATTTCTACTGTGAGGAAAAATTCTACTAAATGTACCCCATTTCTCAAATAATTTTGAAACTAAAATTATTTTTTACTGCCGTAACAAATTCAAAAAGTAAAATTTGCAATGTAATTAGTAATAACAGTGTGCTAATATGTTTGGTTAATCAGTGGACTAATTAATGTAATGGTACATGTGAACAATAAAATTTAAAAAAGTAGTGACAGCTTGTTTGTTTAGGAAATAGTTGAATCAGACATAATAACTGTTTTTACATTGACCTGTTCAATTTGGAATAGTGTCTAAAAGCAGATTATACAGTGCATATGTGCTCATGTTGGAATAGTGTCTAACTGCCGATTATACAATGCATCTTTGATCCATGTTGAAATAGCATCTAACAGTTGGTTATAGTGTGTATCTGTGATCCATGTTGGAATAGTGTCTAACAATTTATTATGCAGTGCATCTGTGATCCTTGATAGAATAGTGTCTAACAGAGCAGATTATATAGTGCATCTATGATCCATGTTGGAATAGTGTCTAACAGCAGACAATGCAGTGCATTTGTGATCCATGTTGAAAATGTCTAACACCAGATAATACAGTACAAATGAGTCATGTAGGAATTGTGTCTAACAGCAGATACTGCAGTGCAGTAGTGATCCAAGTTGGAATTGTCTAACACCAGATAATGCAGTGCATTTGTGGTCTTTGTTGGAATTGTGTCTAACAGCAAATAATACAATACAATTGTGATACATGCTGGAATTGTGACCAACAGCAAATAATGCAGTGCATTTGTGATCCATGATGTAATATTGTCTAACAGCAGATAATGCAGTGCAATTGTTATCCATCTTGGAATTATATCTTACAGCAGATAATGCAGTGTATTTGTGGTCCTTGTTGGAATTGTGTATAACAGCAGATAATGCAGTGCTTTTGTGATTCTTGTTAGATACTTTCATCAATAAGTAGCTGCTAAAGTTATTCACAAATATGTTTCTAAAAAAGCACACATTTTGACTGACACCATGTTGAACTTTTAGGTTTACAAAATTTGCATTTATTATTACACTGACACAATCATTACATGAATACTTAGTTTTCATGTTCACAGAATCATGACATTAGTACTTAGCTTTCATGTTCACAGAATCATGACATTAGTACTTAATTTTCATGTTCACAGAATCATGACATTAGTATTTAACTTTCATGTTCACAGAATCATGACATTAGTACTTAATTTTCATGTTCACAGAATCATGACATTAGTACTTAGTTTTCATGTTCACAGAATCATGACATTAGTACTTAATTTTCATGTTCACAGAATCATGACACTAGTACTTAGCTTTCATGTTCACAGAATCTTGACATTAGCACTTAGCTCTTATGTTCACAGAATCGTGACATTAGTACTTAGTTTTCTTGTTCACAAAATTATGACATTAGTACTTAGTTTTCATGTTCATGAAATCATGACATTAGTAATAGCTTTCATGTTCACAGAATCATAACATTAGTACTTAGTTTTCATGTTCATAGAATCATGACATTAGTACATAGTTTTCATGTTCACAGAATCATGGCATTAGTACTTAGTTTTCATGTTCACAGAATCATGACATTAGTACTTAGTTTTCATGTTCACAAAATCATCACATTAGTACTTAGTTTTCATGTTCACAGAATCATGACATTATTACTTAGTTTTCATGTTCACAGAATCATCACATTAGTACTTAATTTTCATATTCACAGAATCGTCACATTAGTACCTAATTTTCATGTTCACAGAATCATGACATTAGTACTTAGTGTTCATGTTCAGAGAATCATGATACAAGTATTAGTACTTAGTCTTCATGTTCACGGAACCATGACATTAGTAATAGCTTTCATGTTCACAGAATCATGACATTAGTACTTAGTTTTCATGTTCACAGAATCATGGCATTAGTACTTAGTTTTCATGTTCACAGAATCATGACATTAGTACTTAGTTTTCATGTTCACAGAATCATGACCTTAGTATTTAACTTTGATGTTCACAGAATCTTGACATTAGTACTTAGTTTTCATGTTCACATAATCATCACATTAGTACTTAATTTTCATGTTCACAGAATCATGACCTTAGTATTTAACTTTCACGTTCACAGAATCTTGACATTAGTACTTAGTTTTCATGTTCACAGAATCATGACATTAGTACTTAGCTTTCATGTTCACAGAATCATGACATTAGTACTTAATTTTCATGTTCACAGAATCATGACATTAGTATTTAACTTTCATGTTCACAGAATCATGACATTAGTACTTAATTTTTATGTTCACAGAATCATGACATTAGTACTTAATTTTCATGTTCACAGACTCATGACATTAGTATTTAACTTTCATGTTCACAGAATCATGACATTAGTACTTAATTTTCATGTACACAGAATCATGACATTAGTACTTAATTTTCATGTTCACAGAATCATGACATTAGTACTTAGTTTTCATGTTCACAGAATCATGACATTAGTACTTAATTTTCATGTTCACAGAATCATGACCTTAGTATTTAACTTTCATGTTCACATAATCTTGACATTAGTACTTAGTTTTCATGTTCACAGAATCATGACATTAGTACTTAGCTTTCATGTTCACAGAATCATGACATTAGTACTTAGCTTTCATGTTCACAGATTCTTGACATTAGTACTTAGCTTTTATGTTCACAGAATCATGGTATTAGTACTTAGTTTTCATGTTCACAAAATTATGACATTAGTACTTAGTTTTCATGTTCATGGAATCATGACATTAGTAATAGCTTTCATGTTCACAGAATCATGACATTAGTACTTAGTTTTCATGTTCATAGAATCATGACATTAGTACATAGTTTTCATGTTCACAGAATCATGGCATTAGTACTTAGTTTTCATGTTCACAGAATCATGACATTAGTACTTAATTTTCATGTTCACAGAATTGTGACATTAGTACTTACTTTTCATGTTCACAGAATCATGACATTAGTACTTAGTTTTCATGTTCACAGAATCATGACATTAGTACTTAGTTTTCATGTTCACAGAATCATGACATTAGTACTTAGTTTTCATGTTCACAGAATCATGACATTATTACTTAGTTTTCTTGTTCACAGAATCATGAGGTTAGTACTTAGTTTTCATGTTCACAGAATCATGACATTAGAACTTAGTTTTCATGTTCACAGAATCATGACATTAGTACTTACTTTTCATGTTCACAGAATCATGACATTAGTACTTAGCTTTTAGGTTCACATAATCGATACATCAGTGCTTAGTCTTCATGTAAACAGAATCGTTCCATTATTACTCATTTTTCATGTTCAGAGAATTATTACGTTAGTACTTAGTTTTCATGTTCATATAATTCTGCATGTCAATTAAATCATAATCAATAAAATGACATTATTATTTTTCAAAAATGTCAGTGTGTTTGTATATAAATATATAAATACATGTAAATGAATAACTAAATAAGAGCTCTTCAAATCACATTGCCTGACGTCTCCCAGACGATTCATTTTCGACGTTAGGCAAATAAACCTTTCCAAGTCACAAGCCCTGGACAAGTGCCTTTTTATTCCTATGTAAAAATGTATTGATGTGCTTAATCGTCTTTCTTACCTTCGTTTGGCCCTTTATACCCTTTTGGTGTACTTAACGTCAACGCTTGATTCTACCCTTTGACATATATATTTACATCCTCTATCACGCCTACCTGAGGTCAGGGATCGCTTTTTCATATACGCACGATCTATATATAACTGCTTACGGGTATTATATCGACAAATCAAAACAGAGCCGGTATGATTAATTTGCAGTGTTTTAAGGCGCTTTGTGGTATTACGTTTACTCAAACCAGATCCTTATGAATGACTTACTGTGCTATAAACCCAGCAAGTCAGCATAATTAAATTATGATATAGGAAGAAAATTTACCGACATTAGTATTGCTTTCCTTTATGAACTGATTAAATGACAACAATGATTCTTTAAGTTTTAATTGATTTTACACTGGATTAACTTCCACACTGCAATTTGAAGCGAAACAATTAATCTGATTAATAAGCCTTCTGTTCCTACTGAAGGTCATGATCACTTCAGAAGTAGTTGACATTTAATCTGTAGATAAAATGATTTTGCTAAATCATCTTCACAAAGACGGTAATAGATGAGATTCAGAAAAAGGAGAATTTGCAGGAAAGTAGAGGTCTAAAACATAACACTTGAAACTGAGAATAAGCTATTTATCCCATGAGGCACAAACCAAAATAAGCGGCAGCAAACACTGTCAGATATGTAATAACTAAAAGCAGGGGTCACGCTACCAGGCGAAGTGGGCGAAAAAGTCGGCTGAGAAGCGTAAACTTCGCCTTCTGTTATGAAAGCGAAAATGACTTCGCTCTCAGATTTTTTCGGACGCAATATGACTGTAGATTACAATTTTGAGATGCCCCTTCGCTGTAGACTGGAAATTCTGGCACTGCTGTAACCAAGTGACAAATGTTATTTACGTGGTTTTGATGCCAATCAACTTATGGCGACAAAGAAATTCTTGCACATTCACCTGCAAGTTTTAGTAACTAACTGACCATTAACCCTTTTACCGGAGCAA
The DNA here is from genome assembly GCA_016746295.1 of Potamilus streckersoni. Taxonomy (NCBI): domain Eukaryota; kingdom Metazoa; phylum Mollusca; class Bivalvia; order Unionida; family Unionidae; genus Potamilus; species Potamilus streckersoni. The sequence goes on along the minus strand of JAEAOA010002316.1, from coordinate 36,518 downwards.
GATATCACTGCATTTTCATGAATTTGGGCCTACAGTGCTATGATGAAAATATACCAAATTCTGTTTAGAAATATAAAAGTCAATACGCAAATAGTAATTTGCTTTTAAAAATATGATCGGTGAAAAGCGTTTTCTAATTTATATCCTGTTATTGTTGTTAATAAATGGAGATTTTAACCGCCGTATTTGCGTATTTTCTGTATAAAATCACTTTGAAACGGTAAATGAAATTTTAATGGCGGACATCGCTGCGTATATGATATACCACTTCATTAAACTGTTTAAATACGAAAAACATATATATATAGTAATGATGTTGTTGTTGTTGTGGGGTTTAACGCCATTTTTCAGCACTGGAAAGGCTATACATGGCGGCCAGTATTAATGGTGGAGGAAGAAACCGGGAAATCACCGGAAAGAACCACCGACCCACGAGAAGCTACTGGCAAGCTCTCTCACATATCCACATTCGCCGAATCTTAGACTCGAACCCACGCAGATAGAGGTGAGATGGCAGTGATCCGTAACGGACAGCGCTTTAGACCACTCGGGGCCCCCATATATAGTAATGAAGCAAATAATATTTAACCAATGCAGGCCATTATTACCAGAAGGTAGATAAACCATAAATATGCAGAACTTTAAATGGATTTTTGTAACGAAGCAAGAAAGTGTGTAGGTCGAGAAAAGCCTTCCATCTGTGCAAGACCAATTCTTAGATTTTCGGTTAAAGGTAAGAAAAAGAAAAAAGAGTCGAGTTTAGCTATATATCGACCTTAGTGATTTAGTGTGTTGTCTATGAATAGTTACAGTAATGTTTTATTGGAAACAATGAAATCAGGACAAACAGTATGATTTGAAGTCTTTAGTAAATGTATTAGGAACTGTTTCAAAGAATGTTAGAAATCTTTTTGACTGCAATTGTACACAAAACTTAGAAAAGAAAATAATTAAGTGGAAATTTATTAAGAAATATTACCAACTTGCAGTTACAAGGCTATAATCTTGTTACTTCTATCAGTGAAAATAAAAACTGTTAAAAGCATACCAAGAAATAGAGCACATTAAAATAAGATAATGCAGCTCTCTCTCTCTCTCTCTCTCTCTCTCTCTCTCTCTCTCTCTCTCTCTCTCTCTCTCTCTCTCTCTCTCTCTCTCTATTGTTTTGGTCTCACTTCTCCCTGATTAAGTCCCTTTTCTCCCTGTTTAGCTCCCACTTCTCCCTGTTCTGAACAAAAGAAGTCAATTCTCTCTAAAATTTAAGTCTAGCTTGACCCCTGTAAAAGTCAGACATTTTCAGTTGTATTGGGTTGAATGTCATTCCTGGCTTGAATTTAATGACTGAAGGAAATGTTTTGCAGTTATGGTGCAGAATATGCTAAACTTAAACCATCAAATACACCTCTACAATTTTGTTTGAAGTGGGGTGGGGGTTTACATTATTGGTTGTGGACCAGTAATGTCAGAAGAATAAGGTGGAGATCTACTTGTTGGTCTAATGCAAGATTGGCACAGGATGTAAATGAAAAATTCTGACTTAGACAATGTTGGGATAAGTGAAAAGACAGCTAGGATAAGTGAATTGTCTGAATTCACTTGTCCTGAACAAGTGGGTGAAAATAAAATTTGATTAGCCTCACACACACACACACACACACACACACACACACACACACACACACACACACACACACACATACATACATACATACATACATACATACATACATACATACATACATACATACATACATACATACATACATACATACATACATACATACATACATACATACATATATATATATATATATATATTCATGCATACAAACACCAAAATTACCATTGGAATTTGAACAAAAAGACTATTGAACAAGCAAAAAGGTGATGCTTTACTATGGCATATAGATGTGGGAAAGGAGGCATGGAGGTGATGCATACTTCAAACACCACGTTTTTCATATTTCATTGCGATGAAAACCAAAAACGTTGCTACACCATGAAATTCAAATGATTCACGGTGCCTGACTTGTGCAAAACACATACTTTGTAGTTAGGTTTATGCACAATCTTTAGAACTTTCCTTATGATGACACATCCAATAAATACAAGATACCTGACAAACACACACATACACACACACACACACACACACACACACACACACACACAGAGTTGTATATATTGGCTTTCATTTAGCTTTCCAAAATAATTCATAAATGCTATTAAACTCCAATATGATCTGGAAATATCATAGGCTCTGAGTTTATAGATACTAAATGCAACAGTGATGTGCTTAGTTTGTACTTCTGTGGTCTTTGGTTAGATACTTTGCTCTGGAGGGTACATGGTCTCAGACCTCTTCAGAGACAGAGAAGCCTGGGCCAATTCATGAGGACGGACAAAATCCCTCTGCCCCCCCCCCCAATTTGATTGCACCTGCATTGTCTTCTATCCAAAGCATGATGGTTTTTTTTTCTTTTCTTTTTCTCCTTTATGCAAGATCAAATCATGATAATTTCTAGTCTACAGAGAGTCTATATATGTAAGTTGTACAATTAATGTAGACAGCTGTGTGATTTGTTATAAAGACCTTTATGATATAGCTAGTCTGAAGGAAGAAGCATTTAAATGCTAGTGACTACTCCAACTAAAGTCCATTTTGATGTAAGAAAACTAAAAATTATAACCAGACATCTTTTCCAACAATGTAAAATGTGAACTCTCAGGGTTTATTATAAGATAAATAGTACATTACCTATATGACATGTATCATTTACCTATAATACATGTATCATTACCTAAAGGACTGTTAAACAGGTATCATTACCATTACCTATATTACTTGTGCAGGATTATCATCAAATAATTTAAACCAAACATTTTTATAATTTATGTATTCATTCTATAGACATGATAATTGGGACAAAACTTATACGAAAATATATACTTTGGATTATTGTTAACATATTCTTAAAAATGTCTCTTTTTTCAATACTTTCAAGACAGGGAGTAAATGTTACCACCCCCACCATGAAGCAATTTGTTTTTCATGAAACATAAAGCAAAGCATGGAATCTACTTCTTTCTGAAAGTGGTAAAAATAAGGCAACTATTTAAATAGCTAAAAATGCTAAAAAACCAATGTATTTATCTAAAAAGCTGAAAATGCTGAAAAACAAGTTATATATCTAAATTGCTATACTCTATTCAGAGTGAGCATCTCAGATTAAGTTGTATACAACTTACCCAATTTCAAATATGACTTGATATTAAAAGAATATTCAGCACCAATATGTAGTCCAATATAATGAAGCTAAAACCAATGAATACAAAAGCAGACATGCACCACATTTGTTGCTCTTATAGTACAAGTCCTTGATAATAAAGCCCTGCAGCCTGCCTGCATTCCATGCATGATTAATTGCATCAAGTCAGTAATTATCTTCCATCTTCAATCTAACCAAGAAGCAGCCACACATAGTGAGCAAAATAATGTACATGAGTCTAGTCTTTTCAATCCAATCCAATCCATACCATCCTATGCCTATGTGTATGACAACATTAATTTTATATCAATGAATTTAAGTTTACTTTAATGCTTATGAAATTGCACCTAGAAGCACAGATGCAGTTACACATATGCAGATGCAGTTATACATATGCAGATGCAGTTACACATATGTCAGTAAACTGATGTATATGCCATTTGTTCCCCAACAAACCTTGTGCCCTGAGCCCTATATTTGTGAAAATCCTGGGGCTGGGTTGGCTCACCTAGCTATTAAATAATATGATAAAATATAATAGATAAAATATTTTACCAATGGAGAATAGTTATAAATTATTTAAAACAAGGAAATTGGACATCTTTAAACAGTTTCATATTCAATGCCTTTTCTGGGCAGCTGAACTTATCTGGTGTTTTCAAACTCCTTGCCTTGTAGCCTAAACTTTTTGCCCTGTAGTCCAGTAGGCAACTGACTGATTTTTAATTTCATCAGACCCTGCTTCTGTTTATGAATTTGAGCAAGCAGCATAACCTCTGATCTGTTAGGGCATCATGAGAAAAAAGGTCTAGATCTACCATGCACATGGGCCCTGACCTGTGGAAACATCAGTGGAAAACATTTATTTCTGCATTTGAAACAGTTGGGGCACTATGGGACAACTAGATCAATGTCAACTAAAAACTAACCAAGCAGTTTTCCAGAGGTCAATGAATGCACAAAAGCCTAATTGGATGCATATCTACAGCAATGCTCACAATGTGGCTGTTTCTCTCATAAACTAAGAAAAGGTTTGTCAAGACAAGGTGATTTCTCTATAGAGGTCTTTATGTTATGTAGTAATATTAGTATATCAAGAACCTGGTCAATAAACATGTGATCTTCCAGAACAGGTTTGGTTTTGTGAGTTTAGTGCCATTTTTCAGCACATGATAGGCGTAAGCAGTATATTTAGAGGAGGAATATCCACTCATCCGCAGGAAGCTACTGGCAAACTTTCTCATAAACCCACATTGGCCATGATGAGATTCAAACCAGCACTGACAGAGGTGAGAGTAATCAGCAAAAACTAACCTAACACCACTCAGCCACCTGGGATACACTCCCATAACAGTGGTCAGGTTTAATGTTGTATTTGTGCATACAGTAATTCTCAAACTTGAAGCTTTAAGCTGCTCGATTACATGACCAACCAAAAAAAATTTGTTTGTTATAAAATAATATTTGAAAAAATGTAACTGAATCGAAATAAGAAAACTGACTTCATGAAACTTTATTGTTACTCAAATGTCATGGTTAAAAAACACAACTCTGATCTACAAACATAGGTCAACCAAAATAATTCAATACCATATGTTAGGAACAAGATTCCTGACCTTCCAATTTATACAGAGCAAATATTTGTTGATAGTAATAAAGATTCTGTGATAGTAAAAAGTTCATACAAGAAAATTAATGTTATTTACAGATTTTTCTTTTATATTACTAATAAGTGCAGCTTCACAATCAATGAATTCAAAAGAATTCTGATATGGCTTTAAATTAGGTTAATTATTGACCAATTTATTGGTGACAGAGAATAAATTCTTGATGCTGCCCAGAAAGTATAACACTTAATATATTACTTGGTAACAGGTATGTGACTTAATTATGGAATAATCCTAACAAAAATTCATTAAAAAAATATAGGACATCCACAATCTGATTAAAATCATACCTCCACATTCCTACATGAAGGTATGACAGTAACCACTTAGTAGTCATGTTCTGGTGACCTGTGTTATTATAATTGCTAATTTTATCAGCCAATCAGGTGAGGACTTTTACCTTCACTTTTGGAACACTGAGCAGTATAGATGAAAGTATCAGTGTGTGCCTATCAATTTGATTCACTTTCAAATTTCTGAAAGCTGCATTTCCACTGGCTAGCTCAAAAGGTTACAAGAATATAACCCTTAAGTGGTCACAGTCAGATCTTCACCCAAGACAATGGATATCTGATTTTATTCTGACTGAGGGCATGACAAGGTTATCAAGCTTGAAATAAAGTTTCCAGTAAATGCAAAATTCAGATTGTATATCAGTGTCTTAACTACAATTTTGAAAGCATAAAAATGTTTGAAAAATAAAGTAGAAGCAAATTCCAAATATTAAACAAAAATTTACAGGATCTTAGTGAAGACACATGCCCTGAATCTGAATAAAATCAGAAAAAAAGGAATAAAAACTTTAAAATAGTTACCCAATTTCTGGACTTGAATGATAGATTCACTGGTAACACTGTTAACCCCTGCTATTTTTGTTCACAGAATAATAAGAACTATAAGACATGCTTTTTTAAACAATGTAACCAAACACTGGATATTTTCAAACAGACTGCTTCATAAATTAACTTTTTCTGTTGTCTTAAAGTATGTAGCTATTTGTACCTTATAAGATCTGATTAAAATTCTAGAATAAATCAAATTTATAAAAAGTACTATGGAAGGTAAATTATAATCCTGCTCCATGTTTAACAGCAATCTACAAGAGAGTTAGCAAGGCATTGTTAGTCTCCAAGTATTGGGTCTTGAAATAAACTTTTTGTGCAGAACCATGATTTCTTTGGAAGCATATCATGGCCTTTAACACGTCAGTTATTTATTTTCTGAAATTTGTTACTTTTTTATAAGAATTTTTAAATATAAAAATTAGAATTGAATTTTATAGAATTTATGTGTTAATAAGCTTGAAAACTGATTACTGTCTGTACCCACTTATAAGTCGAGTCCAACTAAAAACTTTACAGACCCAGCTCTGCCATCTCATAATGCTTCTGAAGAGCTAGATCTGTACAGTTTGTCAGGAGTAATCAGTAACAACACAGAAACTGATTTGCAGTTTTTCTTGTTTGCAATTTGACTTATTTTTAAAAGAGCATATATGGTATACCCCCCACTAACAGCCTCCACTCCACTACACAATGCATGAATAACGTTTGCTTTACTATGGCAGTGTGCAGACCATTTTCAAGCCACATGACTTCATGAATCCCATTTAATGTAATACTATGTCATATTCTGAAATGCTTGATTGTTTGACTTCACTTATTGATTCACCATCATGTCACTATCTACATATATTGCATACAGTTGCCTATAATTCTGGGCAACTGTGAACAACATAATCTGAGCTTTCATTACATAATGTAGAAACAGATTAGGGTCTTTATTAAATGATTTTTCCAAACTACCAGCACATTTTTATATGTATCCTCCTGTGTCAAAACAAATGGTATGTATATGTGTATAAAAACATAACCTTCAATTACCTATTACCTACCTTTTATTCTTGTTATAGCAAGTATTCAAATAGAAAAAAAATGGTTATCTTCTGGACAGTGGGCACTAAAAGGTCAAAAGGTTGCTATCTAATAATTAGCATCAAGCAAGGGCATTAAAAATTGAGGATAATGTAATTTAACAACTGATTTGCAATCATGAATAAAGTTAAAACCAATCCTGGCACCAAGCAAGCATCAACAGATCCTGAACAGCCCAGTCCCAGGAAAGGACTTGCCAACAGATCCTGAACAGCCCAGTCCCAGGAAAGGACTTACCAACAGGTCCTGAACAGCCCAGTCCCTGGAAAGGACTTAATTAGGTTATATTATAGACTGGGCTGCATTAACTAAGATGAACTGCAGATAACACATACAGTGCTGAAGGGTAGAACATTTTTCAAAACCCATAATGTCCCTGGCAAACCAACTTTTAAATTCTAGTTGCCTAGCAGATTTGTCTGTTTATCAAGTAAATTGCTTAAAGCTACCATAAGATTACCATAATCAAAATTATTCAATAATTTTTGTCATATTCACTGAAACCTCTTAAAATCTGAAACCCATGGGACCAAATTTATGTCAGTGTTGAGAGGTTTACAGTTTATGGAGTGTTTCACAGATGTGAAAATGTACATATTTTTATAGGCACTCTTGCAACAACAGAGTGAATTTAACAGTAATTACAGGAAAACATCTATGTGTAAGACTGCAGAAATAAGAAAAAAGCATTTCTGAACAAATAATGAAAAAGTACTTATTTCAAGAACATTTAAGGAACAAAATACCATTATTAAAAGTCCATTAGAATTATGAATGGTAATCCACAATGTTGAAATGATGCTCCATATAACTCCTAATGTTCCTATGACAAATTCAGACTATAGCTATTCTATCCTGCAATGACAGCTCAATCTGAAATAATTAGCTGGTCTAGGGCCCCTGATTGGCCAAGTGGTCTAAAATGATCTCTGCTCTCTCGATCTCGATCTCCGCCATCTCACCTCTGTCTGCTTGGGTTTGAGTCTAAGATTTGAGAATGTGGATATGTGAGAAAGCTTGCCAGTAGCTTCTAGTAGTGGTTCTTGCAGTGGATTTGCCAGTTTTTTCCTCCACTATTAATACTGGCTGCCAAGTATAGCCTATCCTGTAATGAAAAATGGGGCTAACCCCCAGGTCAACAACAACAACTTAGCTGGTCAAAGGACAGTAACGGCTACTCAAGTATAGGAATGATTTTTATCAACTGAAAATCAATCAAGTGAATGGGCTTTCTGAACATCTTTTTGTTAGTCTCTGTTAGCAAAACATCAAAGGCCACATTCCTAGTTAATTAAACCCAAGTATTTAATTTGAGACTAAAATACAAACTTACATTGATCATATACTGCTTTGTTTACACTGAGATAATTAGCTGATAAACATAATCATTTCCCACTGGCCTATCAACAAGCACCTAGTTGTTAATTATTTACTTTAAAAACTGGCTCATTTAATGGTGTGAAGACTTTAGTTTTAGTGTACTGTCAACACTAAACAGTTGGGGTGTAAGGTTTGCTAAGCCCCAGTTATAAAGTCCTATATAAACTATAATCTGCTGGTCAGGGAAATATTACTGCAGCCATGTGTTTGGTGTCTAAAGATTGCCACAGGCTAGTGTTAATCTCTTACCTAAGGTTACAGGACTGGCCCCCTCCCCAATATTGAATCAGCACAGGTGGTATATCACACCATCAAAACCAAGGAGTTATCACACTTAGGTGTTAAAGGTTAGTCCAAAGATCAAAAGGAAGCACATGTGAACAGGGCACATTCTTATCCATCCCCATGCTGACAGACAGTGGGTGGGACACTGTCCTGCTAAGTTTGATTGGATCAATTCACAGCAATGTCCAATTGAAATTAAGGTAGAGGGTGTGATTACAGAATGATAACTTTCAGAACTAGTAAAAGAAAATTCAGAAAAGTATTAGATGGGGGTGGTGGAATTATGTAGATTGTTAGCTTGTGGTCAGAATTAATTTTGTAATTCACTATTATGATACTTAGTAAATATGTGCATTTATTAATGCACTATTTCAGAATTTATACATGCTTGCATTGTTAATTTGGAATGGTTGAAGTAAGTAGGATTAGTTGCTATGGGGGTATGAATATATCAGAACATGGATATTTGAATATTTGGGTACTTTGTAAGACTTGTAAGGTAAAAGAATGCACCTTATTATTAGGATATTGGTTTAGTATAATGGGATTAGGAATATGTACTGATGTGATGGAATTTATTGATGTATGAATAAGACATAACTGATGTGTGAAAAAGATATAATTGATAATGTGCTGTATCCTGACATTTTACAGTACAAGAATGTATTTATACCTTGATGTGAACAAATGCATGACCAAAGAAATTTAATAGCTATTATTTAATGATAGGCTGTGTGTAGTGGTGAGCAGGCTAAGGAAAAAGATTTATTTTGTCCTTGTGCTTTTCCAGGAAGCTTTTTAGGGGACACAGAACTTCGAATTCAAATGGGTCCCCCCGAGTCTTCAAGAGTTTGAGACGGAATTGAGTCTGTAGCCAAGACAGTCAAAGTCAACAGAAGAGTAGTTGTTGTAGAGAAAATGGATGAGTAGGAGAAGGAGGAGGCATTTGGAAAAAAGTCAAGGTGGGAAGGAAGAAGGAAGTGGGAGAAAAAAGAGAGAAAGTATACACCAGATAAGTAGAACCAGCTGCCTCGCTTGATGCTCAGCATTAGGAGGTTTGTGTTAGGACTGGTCGGACTGGTGTCAGAATAATGTGTCTGGGTGGGACATAATACTACATGTCTGAGGCATGATGCCCCACTGCTTGACATCACTATAAACTGCAACACAGCAGACATCATAGCGATATGACTGAAAAATTGTTAAAAGCTATGTTAAAACTTATAAACACAATAAACACACCAGATGAGTAGAAATACAAAGACAGGTGGAAATCATTCTCACACTGCTAATCAAGTGATGCAATAGTCTTATTATAGGGTCTAGTGAAAGAAGTATAATTGTAAATTTAAGTCATTTCATTATTGAATTGTTATTAAATTGTTATTCATTGAATTTCAACCTTTTTTGTATATTTAACCATCTAACCGTTGGCATAGCTGACTTGGGAGGCTCAGAACTTTACATGTCTTTCACTAAATTTATCTTAAAACAAAATTGAGCCTGGGTGGGACTTCTGTAATAGTTTAAATACAACATTGGGAACACCCTACTCCAACAATAACAATCCCCACAGTGTGTGTGTGTATGTGTCAAATATTGTATTAACTTCCTCTTCACTTGTTAAATTTTCCCACAGATTAACCTACTAAACTATTTGTTCATTCTAAATAATATGGTCCAGCATGGATCAGGAATTTATCAGTAAACTACATTTTTTTGTTTGAAGTGAGTTTTGATTTTATGGTGTTTTTATTTAGTGTACATTTGAAATTTTTGGATCAAAAATTCATTTTTTGTTTTCAGAGTAGAGGTTTCTGTGTACTGTTAAAATGTTATGATACTAACGAAAGACAAATTTGAGACCCCCTCCCCAAACATATGATCTTGACAGAATTCTTTTATATTGAGGATTCCGTTTAGAGGAATTTCAGTATATACATAGATAGTCCTAAATACACACAACACTTGTAAAACATTATCAGCATTGCTAAAGTGTCATACTAATATATGCATTTATTATAAATATCTGCTTAAAATAAGATAATTTAACAATTCTAACCCTGTCTTGTTGTCCATCAGATTTTCCACAGGCTGACCACCCCTGACCACAAACTTGTCCATGTTTAATGCTTATCTGAGTTATACATTATTACAGTTAAGATTATCATTAATTTGTTGCTATTATTAATCCTGTGTCTAATTAACTAAACAATCCACCTGAGCATTATCTTAACAAAGACACATGAAATCAATATAAAGGCAACAACAGATGTTTATTAGTTTAATTATTAAAATTTGTCACATCTCTTTAGCAAAAATTAGCCAACAGGAGCAATGTGTCCACAGTGAGTGCCCACTTCTTCATTGAACCAATTAGGAAAGGTAATACTAGATCAAAGGCATTAGGTATGTGAAGCCAAAGAAGAAAGCTACCACTGAAATATGTTGGTGTTTAGAAAAGATGAAAATTCATGCATCATGTTTCACAAAGGGTTCATTCCAAGGGACCAGTATTACTTAATCAGATCATAAATAGTTTACAGGATTAGTGTAGTCTCTTACAGACAGCACATGACTAATATTGCACACATTACTTGTTTAAGTCAAAAATTGTCTGGCACTCAAGTACAGAATTATATGGAGATAATTCAGGCACCCTGCTGCATATACCAAGAGGAACAATTTAACAATTATTTTTTTGCTGATAGTTAAAAGAAATGGGCAATCATTTCCTTGGTGAACAGGCCCATGAGTAGGGCAGCAATGCTTATATTGGGATGCTAAGGGTGGTGCTCATAGGGGAAAGATAAATAATAAAATGCTACAATTTAAATTGCTAGTAATTATGATAGTGAACAGGAAAAGACTGACCTATTTAGGCACCAAAAATGGAAACCTTTCCTAGCTTACATTTTAAGTTAAACCCAGCTTCTTGAGCTTGGTTCAAACATGTTTGTAAGTCATACATTGCCTCCACAGTATTAGCACAATGTCAGATGTAGGGAAAATAGTACTAGTGACACTGTTTGCAGTAGCTATGGCAGCAGTGTAGCTGTTGTCAACAATGTAACTGGTAGGTTAAGTGTTAATATTTAAGCCTTATGTACATATATGCTTCTTACCTGCATGTGTGTAAGGATATTCATTTTTGAAAAGTGTTTACTAAACAGCTGAAAATGATGCATTACCTTATGATGTTATTGATATTATATCACTTTTTATGTAGGTGTGCTATAAACGTTTGGATGCAGAATGGCATCAGTCCCTTTTTAAATAAAAAGACAGACAAATTCTTAGATTTTAATAATCCCTTAACTCTCAATGATTCAATCAGGGATTCAGTGATATATCGATACTTGCCCCTTGATATTTACTAAATGGGTCAGATTAGTTTTCATGGGCCATTATTTTGCACTATTTCTATTCTTTTGAAACTGAAAAATGATTTTTTTTTCATTTTAGTCTTTAAATAATTTTATATTATGCAATTTACCAAAAGTAAATAATTAAAATCAAAACTTACTTTTCTGATTGATTCAATTCTTTTATCTACATTATCCCATATTAAAGCAACTACACACCATCTGATTCAGAGAAAAATTATTTGTTTATAATCTGTGTAATATGTCAAGTTTTAATATATATATATATATATATATATATATATATATATATATATATATATATATATATATATAAAAGTTTCTCACACTATCATTCTGAACACAAATTACTCGGGGTGCTTCCTCTCACATTTACTTAACAATGTTTAAATACCAATTGGAACTGTTTTACAAACCAAGCATATAAAGGATGCATATGAAAATGACTTCAAGGGTACATGTATAATCTATAGTATGATAATTTTAAATTCACCTTTGCTTTGTAACATAATCCTACATGAGAAGTACACAAATTTTGACACTGATCAGATTCTAAAATGGAAAACATGCCACCTATGCTGCTGATTAAAGTTCATTTATTTTTGATTTGATTGTGATCTGCATGAAGACAGGGAAACATTGTAAGACAGATGCAATTGGGTAATATTATGTATGTTTAATTTGGATTGTGTAATTGACCTTTATCCTTAACTTTAATTAGGAGTTCAGGCTACCTGATTAATGTCTTTTTATTTTGTAAACAACATATTGCATAGCTAATATTTATCTATGATTTTGATTATATGTTAAGATCATTATTACTTGGTGGTAAATGTGTTTACAGATGTTAACTCCAAATTAAGAATGTTGTAGAAGCATTTTGTTTACGAATTTGATTGGAAAATGACTGTCATCCTGGCTTTGTTACTGTGTCATACTTTTTTGTATAAATGTTGTTTACTTCAGAATTACTCATTCTTTATTTTAACATCAGTTAAAGTTGTGTTTCAGTTAATATTTGAAAGGATTTATTTCTTTAGATTATATTCCTGGAATTCGAAAGTTCTCATTAATACTACAACACTTGGGTTTATCTTGATTTAGATGAATTTCCACTTAAATGTTGCCAGCATATTTGCAAAATAATTTTGGGAAAGACTTAAGTATGCAGACTGGTTATTATTTATTGCTCTCTTAAACATGAGGTCAAAAACATGAAGTGGTGTAACCATTTGAGATAAAACTTTATCAGTTTTGTCAGTTCACAAGTTAATGCATATCAAAGGTACATAGCTGAATTCACAACCAACAACAAGAGAAAGGCAAATATGCACAATATTTGTACCAATTATTTCAATGTCACTTGGTCAACCATACACTGTGCCACCATATCAAGAGTGGGGAGGTTGTTTACATCTTACCGTTTCTTTACTGCCTTTCAATGGACTATTCAAAGATGACATGCCCACTGGGTCTATTCTACAATTACAACTGCAGAATATGTGCTAAATTCTTAAAGCAAATCACACCTAAAACTCAACAAAATGCCTGAAAATTGTGCATTTTATATTTGTTTTTACATTAAATTCCTGTATTTAAAAACACCCATTTTCCAAATGGAGGTGTAATTTCCCTCCTAATTCTTGATTTCTTATTAGCTCCTGTGCATGCATCAGCAAAGTTGGATTTGCCAATCTGAATAATGTGAACTGTGAAAAATAAGATTTACCTCCATTATTATGAAATAAGCCTTAATTTGCAGCCCTTCCACATGCAGAAAATGATACAAGTGGGGTCGACAATAACTACAGCTACCTCCACGATTTGCCATGATGAACTTTCATACTTTTCATACATGTTCCACTTTCATTCTCACAACTTAACACCTCCTTCCACGCCCATGGTCAAGAGACATGATATATGTAATGTGTTTAATAGCACATTCCTGGCTACACAGGATGGGCTAAAAGTAATGATGTAAAACAAAAAGATGCTTAAAAATTACTATAATTTTGAGTAGGGTAATATGGGTATTACTGAATCTGCTGCTTTCCTCACCATAAAGGAATACAGTGACCAAAACAAAATAACACATGTCATCATGATAGGTTTCACACATGGGCACATGAGCATTATTTGCCTATGCAAAGGCAGCACTTTTGTTGCTTGTAATATTGATATTTTTGTTGTAGTTGTTTCTTTAAGTTTTACTAATATGCCTTCTTTGATGTCTATTGTTTTGAAATTTGCATTCACAGCCAAAATGGTCATATAGAAAACTGGAAACAGAATACCAGAAATTAAGAATTTTCACCTGTCCTGCTATGTACTTACTAATGTGTTTCTGCAAAAGCTCAGTTCATGAGATGTGCTCGCTATTAAATGTAATCATGCTACAAATGCATGGACATGTGTATTTGCTAAAAAATGTGAAAATGTCATTGTAATTGTATCTCTGTTTATATATTTGACTATTCATTCCATTTCCTGCGAGAGGGTCAAAATCCCAAACCCTATACATGGTTAATACATGAGCAATTTATACAACAAGTTTAGAGTTTAGTGAATTTTGAAACATTGATTCTGAAGAGAGAGCTGTGTGTGAGTGTGTGTGTGTGTGTGTGGTTGTGATTTAGATTTTTAACGTAGCTTTAACAATGTTTCATTCATATCGATACCACATCTGTAATGTGGCAGTTTTATAGTGATGTCTAGCACTGGGGCATCATGCCACAGACATGTGACATAATGTCCCACCCAGTCACATTATCCTGACACCAGGCCAACCAGTCCTAACACCAACATATTAACGCTGAGTGCCAAGCGAGGCAGCTGTTAGTACCATTTCTTTAAAAGTATTTGGTATGACTCGGCCGGGAATGTAACCCATGACCTTCTGCATATGAGGCAGATGCTCACACTGCTAGGCCATCAGAGCAGTTAAAGAGATAGCTGTATAGACTGCATGATGGAAGGCATCATATCATACATATGCACACACTGTTAAAGCAAAAATAGAATTACACTTCTGGAACAACCTTTAAGATTTATTTTTCATTTCAATTTGCTTAAAAAAGGGAAATTATTGACTATTAATAGTGAGATTCATTCATTTTGTTCAAATTATATTAAGATAACTACTTTGAGACACAAACAACAACATAAATTAACTGTAAAGTAACATCAAAGAATAATTTATTAATAAAAAATGTCCTTGCTAATATTTCAAAATTATTTCTTGTATTTTATCTACTTCTGGCTCTTGCTCAAAAAGGGAGTTAATTTCATGTACAAGTTTGGTTACAGTCTTTTTAAAGTTATAAACAATTTGATAAATTAATTTATGAATATCCTTTTTTTTTTAAAAGTTGCACTTGGAAGAAATGATATATGTGAATTTCCTAATTTGTTGGAATTATTTTTAAAAAAATTTAAGGTACAGTTAGCATGAGAGTTAAACAAAGTGGCTGCTGAGATGGTCTTTACCAGATCTGGACTTTTGCTAGAATTACTGAGCTTGAATAACAGTACCTCTGATATATTTTTAAATGAGTGAATGGTAAATTTATCATGGTGAATTGTCTGTTTTCCAATGTATGATTTTATTTGTGGAAAATTGAAAAACCTGGTGTTAACTTTATTTATTGGCTATGATGCTAAATTATCATTAAAAGCATTGCCACTTAAAAAATGCAGATTCATACAGGCTTATAGACCCTTTTAGCTATGCAAATTTCAATTTGCAATTTATAGGACTTGTACTAAGTAAGTTTAAAGACAGACTGCACAGCGATATAATATGCATATAACAAACATTGTACTATTGATTATCATGTTTAACTAGCCCAAGAATATAAGACATTGATTGTCCCTATCAAAAATATTGGGGAAGATGTCTAACATTGCATGTCTAGAGTATTTGCCTACCCTCTGAACGGCTTGTATCACCTATCATGTTTAAAAACTTAAAGCATCAAAAACATAAAAAAAATTGCTATCTTGACTGTCACACAATGACCACAAATACTATAATCTTGTTCAGATTTTATGCTAATCATAACATCAGGTATCAATATATACAACCAGACTTCTCATAGTCCTTTTCTGCTTTGCAGAGCAGTCCATTTTCAGCAGAAACTATCACCTGCATCCAATATTTACAATGTCTAGTTTTCATATTGATAAAATAAACTGAACAAAATAACAACACTTTCATACATGTGATCAAAGGATGCAATTACCATAGTTAGATAAATTTACGGAATTATTTTGAGCTTACTGAAGACTGTGAACTATATCACATTTGTTGTTAAAGAAACAGACTCGCCAACGCAAACCCTGTTTGATTTCCAAAGTGGAGATGTCCATGTTGGGGACCTATTGACAAGCATGTTATAAATTAAAAACTGATAAAGGAAATTGCTTAGTTTTATTTATTTATTGTATGCATATATATATATATATATATATATATATATATATATATATATATATATATATATATATATATATATATATAAATCCTTGATGCTTTGTGCTTTTAAAATTATGGCGGTAGGGGCGTACAAATAAACAGGAAAGTAAGCGAATATTATAGTATGCAACGAGACAGTTAAGTTTTTTTTCCCACCATTTGTCACAAGAATTTATCGTCAATTCTATCTGCTGACTTATGGCTGCTTGTTGAGTCTGTATAAGAGTCTAGCACCATTCAGACTATCAATCGAACCACCGTATCCAAGGTCACAGTTTAGCAGTCCTCTCATTCTGAGACGATTGTCATGTGAGAGGACATATCTTTGCTTCTATATTATTTTTAATGTGAAGACGAAATCTTTTCTATGCAACTATTTACTTTTATAAGGTTATGAACGAATATGGATTATTAATAACACATTTAATCTTGGTACTTACCGTACAAATTGAAATTTCAAATATGTGCATGAACAAACAGGAAAAATATTTCATAAACAAAGAAGACACGGAGTGACTACATTTGACAGATTTGATTGGTCAATATTTGGGTATATGTATAGGCACTGGTCTACATGGTACACCGTGTATCCAGTAATTACAAAAAAAAGACACGGTACTACACGAACGTACAATGAAATGGAGAGATATCGAGAGGTTATCATACAGTGATCTGCGCAATATGGATTCGTATTACGCGAGCCTATGTTATATTGAAACACCTACACTGGACGGGATATCCAAGGTGTCAAGGCTAAGAAGATAAGATTTATCTAACGTCGGCGTGATTTAAAACAATAATTAACAATAAGCTCTAATGAGCTTTTTACTGATATCACATAAAAACAAATGAGTCATTGCAACATGCATGATTTGTAAGACATACAAAACACAGTATAATATATATATATATATATATATATATATATATATATATATATATATATATATATATATATATATATATATATATATATATATATATATATATATATATATATATATATATATATATATATATATATACTATTGGATAAAACACATCGCATGCCTTAAAATACGAGCAAGCAAAGCATTTAACAATGCTGTAATTAAAAGTGAAATTAGTATCTAGATAAATGAAAACTATAATTTAGTATAATTTAAACAACTTCAAAAAAATGATTGGCAAATGTTGAAAGTTACGGTAAAGACAGAAGCGACAAATTATGACTACAAAACAGGCTGCGATGCAGCTTACGCAGTACTGAAAAGCAATGGATATTTCAGCATGGCACTTGATTAGTATTAAAAAAAAAAAAAAAAAAAAAAAAAAAAAAAAACCAGCTAACACAAGTGTTAGAGTGTAGTGTGGCGATAGAGGGACAATGGAAAAACCAGTCAAAAAGGTTGTGGAACAAGATTTATTGGGACAATAGGACTTAGCATTACATGACGCACTGGACCTATATAGGGACAACAAATATTGGGTATGTATAATGACAATAGAAATGGAACAGTTGGATGATGTTACGTAATTAGTGACAATGTTGCAAGAGGCTGAATACTCGGTTACCTAGGTAGGTAGGTAGGAATAAATACAATAGACACATAGACATAGAAACATGCAGAGAGACAGACATATATAGCATATATACATAGACTGATGGACATCAATCTATCACACATAAAATATACAATCGATTAAAAAAATTGACAAGAGAGTAAATCTTTTCGAGGAAATGGGGTGGCTCTGAAAGGGGCATTTGGGTTCTTTTATGGTAACACTTCCGTTAAAATAGAGGGCATCTTACGGGTCTTCTTCTCTTCCTCAACTTTTGTCTGACTTCTGAACCGAAGATGATGACTCGCTTCAGACAACCGTACCTCTCCACATAGATCCTTCGTTTCCAAACGCTCGTCTCAGTGATCCGGATGATTGTCCATGATGATTTAACATATATGGGTAAGTTCGCACGGGACATCATCGACGATACGAGAGAGATGACTCGCCATATGTTCGGTCTTGTAGATAAGAAGAGATGGTAAATCAGCGACTACCAAAGCCATCGGAAAAACTGGATACGGCTTTGTCCATGATCATCTACTTCGTTACACAGAGGCTCGTTACAAAGAAAATTAGGAGTATCCGTCCATGATTTAAAGGATGGGGGAAGGGAGTCTAACCTGTAACAATATGACACATGGGAAGACACCGGTCCGCACCCCTCGGTAATTCCAGCCCTGCAACTTTATCCTAATTGCGTCTGCTAAATTCCAACTTAAGCCAGTCGTAATCAATAATAGTTCAATTTTCAAAACAGCTCGACACACTTCATTCAGTTTGTGACATATTCGAGAAAATGCAATAAATGTTCGCCGATTTTGACGCCTGGATAAATGCTGTCGCCGGAAGTGCCGTTTTTATTTAGACAGTATTGGATTTCATCATTGACAGAAAGTTAAGATCCGAACAACCTCGAGTCCTCGGTTGTCTCTGTTTAAAATCCTAGTTGTGTCGTCAAGAAGGAGGTGATGGCGAATGTGCTGGTACCCGAACAAATTCTTGCGAAGAAAATCCATTAAATCCCAATTAAAATTGACCTCTTCTGGAAGTAGGTCCGTTACCCACGTAACAAATGGTCAGTTGGCCCTTGGAAAAAGTCTATCAAATCGTGTACCAGAAGCGAGTTTGGCTTCCCAACCACTTCACTTTACCGCACGCACACGCTGACATTGTTCAGCATATAAAAAGCGACAATGTCTATGACCGATAGTTCATTGTAACTGCTAACACCAATCGTGAAAGTTCAATCCTTTCAAACAGCAAATATCAAGCTAAAGTAATCTTGAGTACGATGCTGTACCTTCTGATTGCAGGAATGCCTTGTGCTGTGACCTTAGCGATTAAGTATAACATCACGGGAACTTTACCATGACTATACCTGCAATGGAAACTAATGCTGTGCGTGTCAAACCTGACGGATGCGAAGGCAATGTCACTCATTATCGTACACCTTTTCTCTTTTTTTGTGGATGTCAACTCTCACCCGAATCCATGCGTCTACAACCCTACGGATGTCATCCAACCCAGAGCAAACTCTTTCGGAATTCACCGTACCCTAATCGATATTAACCTGTGTAAAACAAATATTCGTTCCATGTACGTTTGCCTGAATACCGAGACTTTGAAAGTTGATTCCAAACCTTCTAAGGAAAATGGCTTATGTATATAGGAGGACCTAACGCGAAAAATTAGCCAAATCAGGATTTATCTACTTGAGCGATGGTGATACAGTCAAGTGCTTTAGTTTCGGTATGTCACTTCATCTGTAAGAACAGAAAGAAGCCACTCACCTGAAGAAGCTCGATGGTCTCCACACTGTCACTACATACCTTTAGTTGACTTAGTCATTGAAGTGGCACACCATGTCGTTTAAAAATTCAGTTTGGCCAGGAGTCAAACGTTGGACAACTTATTTCATGGGAACAAGTTTGGGCTCATTAGGATCCCATTTTAAGAGGGAACGAATGATGACAACTCCTAATGAACCACTACCTCCAGGTTTTAAAATAATTTGCTTTTTGGTTTGAATGTCGATGCGAAGATCGGTCAGTTGCGTCAAGACTAATTTGTTTCTATCCAAAACAAAACTTTTGGCTTGATGTAGAATATGAATTGTGCCTTGTAGTACTTGATGTGCTGTCACTATAAACCATCGTAAGACTTCTTTGAGACTGGCTTCTAAGACACGAGCACGTATTTGTGGATTGTTTTAGCGACTGATGCGAACAAAACACGAATCAATTTGACTGTAAGATGATATTGAAAGGACGTCACGCTGACGCTGTGTGAGACAGATCCAAGTTGGCCGAGGTTGTTATAGACTTTGTTGTTTTTATTGTTAAGTCGACCACGATGAGGTGTATATGATAGGTCCTCCGTCTTGGCACTAATGGTGAAACAGATGAGTACAAAATCGCAACTAATCGGGGGTGGGTGGGTTTTAAATACACGAGTAAATAGGCGTGTGGAGTTTGAATGGCATGAGTCAACCAAGGCGTTCTTAAGTGTTTGGCTAACACTTGCGCTTGCGATTTATCTGTAGGGCTTTTAAACAATACCACGTAATGAGCATCGAGACTGATGGTGCGATGGGCTTACTTTGGTGACGTAAATGACATTGGGATTACGCTGATGCAGAGAGAACAGTAACAGCAGCAGCAACACCAGCAAGCAGCAGAGAGGGTGAATCCTACAACAATATATTTGCGACAAAATCGATTAAAGCCTCAGAATGCCAATGGAGCCTTCCTACGAAATCTCATATTTTAACCAAAAAAAAATTAAAGGTCCCATTTTACAAATGGAGCCTTAGCGATTTTGTCGCAAATACATTGTCATAACCACACTCAAATTGCTGCCATCTACGTCTACAAATTTTTGCGACAGAATCGATTAAAGCCTCAGAATGCCAATGGAGCCTTCCTACGAAATCTCATATTTCAACCAAAAAAAAAATAAAGACCCCATCTTAGCGATTTTTGTCGCAAATACATTGTCATAACCACACTCAAATTGCTGCCATCTACGGTCGCAAATATGTTGTCATTTCACCCTCTCTGCTGCTGATTAATACAAATTATTTAACCAAATATTTGATCAAGTCCAATACGATATCGTGACCGAGGGTCGTGTAAATTTATTGTTATAAATCCATATGGGACAGACTGAGCATGACTAAAGTAATTTTTAAATCCATTGAAGTCCATATCGGAACACCATGTCTGCCAAATATTTCGTAGCGTATGTGTATCAACGCCATTGAATACAGCAAGAATATTGCAGTTATCGCGAATCACTTTTGGAATTTGAGTATATCGTTGAGTGACATATATCACGTCAGTGTTTTTATGCCTACCTCGGGAAAATATTCTAGCAGGGTTCTTTTGATTATCTAACATTACATCATCGTACACTACAAGATTGTTTATGTCTCCATCGAGATCTTCTACTGATGGTGCATCATCAATATCAGTAATAAAGTCGATTACACTTTCACCTTTAATTTCTGATGCTTTTTCATTATAATCTTTTAGCACTTCATAGCACCGTTGATCATCTACGGATGGGGCAACTAAATATAATTTATCCCACTTCATAAATCGCATTATCAAATTAAGCAGTAATTGTGTTTTGCCTGATCCAGATGGTCCGATTATAATGGCACGGACAGAATTCGGAAGCGCTGCGTGGTGTTTTACCGGTTCTCTTCTTTTAGTCGCTGAAAAATCAATTATATTCATAACGCTATATATAAATTATGGATCTATATTGTGTTAAGTGTAAACAGCGTACTGATACAACCGATCAGACAACCATTACAACTAAAAACAATAGACTAGCGCTTACTGGTAAGTGTGTAACATGTGGTACAAAAAAATTTAGATTTTTAAAAAAAAGCAACTCGGAGGTGATATTGCCGCAAAACTTGGAAAACTCCCCGGAACCCCATGGGCAAAATACCCCGGAGAAAAACACCTTCCAGGATATAGCTACTGTGGTCCCGGAACGAGATTAGATATCAGACTTGATGATCAAAATCAGCCCCGGCCTGGTGAGTATCCGATAAATGCTATTGATAAGGCATGTCATGCTCATGATGTTGCATATAAAAGCAATAATTTGCAACAAAGACATATCGCGGATGTAAAATTAATTCATGCCTTAAATGCTATTCCCGATAAATCCTTCAAAGAAAAATTGGCTTCATGGTTGGTCAAATCAGCTATGAAAGGCAAATTAGTGTTAGGTGCTGGTAATTGAAAACACCAGTGTTTTTATAGTATGGAATCTATTTATTATTCTCCGAAAGGATACTGGAGGGGTAAAGCAGCAATCAGTAAACTCGCTAACGCTGCAAAAGTGAAAAAATCCACTGCAAAAGATTGGTTATCCAAACAAGCTATATGGCAAATTTATCTACCACCCCCTAAACAAATTAATTATTCTCATTTTGATGTTACCGTACCCAATGAAGTTCATCAGGCTGATTTATTGTTTTTACCACATGACCATGGTTACAAATACGCGCTAACTGTAGTTGATATTGCGAGTCGATTTAAACAAGCAGAACCATTGAAAACAAAGTCAGCTTCTGAAGTCGCTTCTGCATTTGAAAGGATTTATCGACGAGGTCCTCTAAGATGGCCAAATCTATTACAAGTTGATCCTGGCAAAGAGTTTCAAGGTGCTGTTCTATCAACAATGAAAACTCATAGTGTTACAATACGACGAGGACATACTGCGTTACATCGTGATCAGGCAATTGTAGAACGATTTAATCGAACTCTTGCAGAACGGTTATTTGGATATCAATATGCAAAAGAATTCATCCAAGAAAAACGATCTCGTGAATGGGTCCAAAGGTTACCGAGTGTAGTTGCAGCGTTAAATAATGAGATTACTCGAACTATTAATATGAAACCAAATATTGCAATAAAAAAAGAATATATTCCCGAACAACCGCAGCGGGTTAGCACTCAGCCACTTCTCGGTGATGTTACTGTGAGATATTTATACGAACCAGGAGAGCTTGAAGGCGGTAAAAGAAGAGCTACTGATCCTATATGGAGTGTTACTACGCATAAAATTTCAACTATAACGCGATCAACTGGTAGACCTCCAATCTACAGATTGGATTCAACTGCACCTCAGCGTGGTTTTACACGCGAACAACTACAAGTCATTCCGGACGATACTCAATTACCGCCACATGGTCTTAACTAGCTCCGTTACGTCTATTACACTCAAGACAGGTCAACATCACATTGTTTCTGACATGACCAAGACTGTTATTTTTTCTGTCTACGGTGAATTGTCGAGGGTCTTTATCCAAATACTGCCAGTGCATTATACAATTGCAACTGGCGCAGTGATTATTCTGTTGTTCTTTTAATGCGATTATTACTTCAATATCAATATCAAATTCTCGTTGTTTTTTTTTGTCCTGCTGTTTGTAACCAGAGAGTTTTTTATTAATGATGCTAATATCAGTGTTATCATCGTTTGCATTAAAATCATCATCGAAAACAATCCTTCGTAGTTGATTTATTCGTCGTACTCTGGACACTGCGAGATAGACTAAATTTGACCATTCAATGCGATTATCAACTATCCAAACAATTGTATCCGTGATGGTCAATCCTTGTGACGAGTGTATTGTTGTTACATAACCAAGCGTCCATGGTGATTTATCAGCGCATAATGCATCTTCTACAGTATTGATATCAACTAGCACAATATCATTTAACACTAGAATCTGTTTCTCCGTCTGGCCTGGAATTTCAACTTCAATATTCTGCTTTCGTGTATCCAATGGTCTATAACACAACGGCACTGGAAACGTTGGGAATTTTTTCTTGTGTAGCTCAAACAACTTTTTCTGAAGTGCGTCTCTGACTATCTTTCTACTTGCTACTACAAAATCATTTGGTTTCCATGTTTCCCAAAAATCATTCAAAGGTGTTTCAGAAATTATTTCACGCGCTACTTCACATTGAATTCTATCGGGTTGTAATCTAATTAGTTTTTTAAACTCACGTAACTGCTCATCGAGTGCTCTATAGTCAGTATCAATTTCTTCGTAATAATCAACAAATCCTTTTAACCAATTATGTGGACTTCTACCAACAAATGGTGGTGGTTGACCATGATCGCCGCACAATATAATTTTTGTATTTTTTTGCAATAACCAATCAAGAAACATTTTTAATACATCTTCTGAAACAGTACATGCTTCATCCCAAATAATAACCGCTGGAATAAATTTCTCACCCATTCGCTCAGGAGTCCAAGCATCGCCCTTGTATCGAAAAAAACTATGATACGTGCAAGCTTCAACATTTCGTTGTTTGATCTCTCTCGCTAGTCTATGGGTTGGTGTGAGTACAATCATGGACGTTCTCTCTCGATATAATTCTATCGCACGTGTTGTCTTTCCAGATCCACCACAACCGTTTAAATAAACTGTTTTATATCTACAAATTGGATCTGATATCGGTGGTGCTTTAGACATAGATTTTTCACTGATAGAATTATCGTTCTTCAGGTAACTGCTTTTAATCTCAACGTCTGCTGATTCAGAATAATCACGTTGTATTTCTTGTTTAATTCGCCATGTTCCCCAAGTCTCTTCGCTATTAGTAAATTTAGTTATCTCTTTGATATATTTTTTATCGACATACATTGAATCAATTGCAACTCTGACTGCTATACTAGGAAATCTATTTATCATTGCAAATAAATTGATAGATGCATAACCCAGCATAGAAGCTCTCAAATGTAGATATGCAGAGCTTTCTCCATCACTGTAAGTAACAATTCTACCTAACTTTGTTTTATTGGACAAAAAGGCTGTTTTACAATTTGCGTATCTATTTTTCTCTACTGCATCTTTAATAACGAAGTCGTATTCGGCATCATCTATAATCAATCGTGAGGATTGTTTTTTAAAGTTAAATTTTTTTCCACCCTGTGTAAATTTACCGATTATTCTTCGGCCGAGATCCTTTGCTTCATTATTTCGTTGATTAAATATTTTTTTTGACCATTCAATGATGTACTCCTCGTCAGCATCAATATGTTTTCTAGACTTATCGATTATACTATCAAGACATTCTGGTTCTGGTAACCAGACATTGGTTTGTTTTCGATATGAGATAATCGCTTCGCTGACAATCAACGAAACTAACACTTTACAATCAATCATATATCGCAATAACACTATTGGTAACCACATCCTTTCAGCCATGTGTCTACCAATCCAAACATAACAACACGGATGAAGTCCTTCAGCGAATTCAAATGATACTACGCAAGCAAAACCGGTCAAATCAAAATCAGGCAGTGGTCCATTAATAGCAACGCGAGTCATTTCATGTGTGGGATGTCCAAACCGTTTAAAATACTCACCAGCGAATCCATATCCTAGAAAACTTCCTGGATAACAGGCAACGATATCAACTGATATCATACTCTCACGATTGTACTTAACGTTCCATAGACCGCCATGATAATATTCCAAACAGCTGGATTGAACATCCTGTAAAAACTCTTTTCGTGTTGGTTTCCAATTATTTTTCTTTCTTGCAAAATGAGCTGCAACTGATGGAATTGTAAAACAATTTGTAAGTAACTGTTCGTAATCTTCGGATTTTTCATTAAAAACGCTAGCGTTTTCACTGAGACTTATTGCTAGATTTTTCATCCTATTATGTAGACTTTCACTGCGATATAATTCACCGTTAGGTTTCACAAATTGATTGAATTGACATTCTTCATCTTCAAAACTATGAAGTAGCCATACTGATACAGGGTCGTTTTTACACAAACTAGCAATAGCATCGAATAATCTTTCTTCAGTGAGAATACCATCCTTGATGAATTCTTCTGGGATATACTTCACTGTTCTGTCTCGCGGGAATATTGTAACCGCGGATGTCCATGCGTGTTTGTTATGATCAATAATTTTGATTGGAGCTCCGTTTTTATTGTATTTCGATTCGTATAATACTTCGCCAGTTATCGTTAAAACGGTTATCGGAAATCTCAACGACTTTTCCAATCTAGCTATATCGGAAATAGTTGCTCCGTTCTCTTTCACTGTTAGCTCCCATTCATCTATTTTTTTATGTCTTAGATCGGTTAATTTATTCCCACGGAGTGCATTTGTAAAATGTTCTAAGACTCTTTGTGCCACACAGTTGAGTGGCTTTTCCGCTGACGTTGACTGTTTCATTGGTGCTAGTTTTCCAATGTCAGGGTTATTTAACGGATACATCCCATAAACGACTGCTGTTTCTGGATACGCTTTTTCATAGTATGGTTTATCAATTCCAGTTAACAGCCCTGGTCTGGAATAACGGCTAACAATGACTGATGTCCCATCTTTGAGAATTGGAACAAATTTGTCTCTTATAATATATTCGCCCGATTCTAATTTGATAATGAATTTCACTCTGATAAAATACCGTTTATTGCCAAGTTGTGATAGTATCATAGCTGCTGTTTCATCATTCATTCTAGCATCAACAACACCATCAATTCTAAATGTTGACCAGGTGTGTGATGCATCATCCTGTTTAAACTCATGAACACAATCTCGTATTTTTCTAATCAGAATTCTATTAGTTATTCTCTCTTTTGGTACGTCTTCGAGAGTTCTATCAAGATTGAATTTAATATTTTTCCGAGGCTTGATTGCCGATAATCTCTTGAATTCTTCATTCATATAAATAAGACAAGTATTTAAATAGAAAAGTTTGTTTATATATAATGAATCACTGCAAATGGCTTATGATTGGATCAGTAACCCCATGCAATAAATCGTGTAGAGGTGAATTCTGTGGATATCACTTACAGAGTGTCAGAAATAATTCGACAGGCCCGTCCCCATGCATAAATTGTGGGGTGGGTGTGAGAGGAAAATCACAATTATGTATCAATTGTGGGGGTAAGCGGTTTAGAGAATTGAAACGTTATTATGATAAACGAATAAAAAACGCCATCATTGACCCTAATCATGACTCTGTCAAAGACAAAATCATAAAAACCCCTCAAGACTACATTAATAGATTTATAATTAAAGCAAATGATGAATTAGACAAATAGTATTATTATATAAATGGAGCAAGAATTCAGACCACATCCAATACTCGTTAATTATGAAATATCTCGTAATGGTGTTGTTAGACACTGTAGACTAAAGAAACCCGTGGGATATGTTAATAGTCAAGGATATTTGTGTTTTACTGCTGGAAAAAAGGGATATCTCTGTCATAGGGCAGTCTTTGAGTGTTATATGGGACCGATTAAAGATGGCTGTGTTATTGATCACATTGATTCTAATATTCAAAATAACGCGATTTCCAATTTACAGTGTATTTCTCAAAGAGAGAATATAAAAAACGGAAAGACAGGGACTTGTAAGTCAGTTGGAAAGAGACCAGTACAGTCATTTGATACAACGACGAATGAAGAAAGAGTTTTTCATTCAATGAATGCTGCGGGAAAATATTTTGGAATATGTATTCCTTCAGTACGAAAAGTTGCTGAAGGGATTTATCAAACAGCTATCTCAAAGAAAAATGGACATAGAATAAAGTTTTCCTATTTACAAGATAACTCTCAATAGTGAGTTATGTGCTATTTTAGTCATTTTTGCATGATTTTACCATTCAGATCAATTACCATAGGGCAAAACACTAAAAACGTTTCGCGCGCGTTAATACATATTTTTTTTTTTCAATATTTATTCGCAATATTCACGTATATATGCATTAAAAGAGTAAATGACAATAACTGGAACAGCCGGAACAGCCACATAGTAAATATAGTTATTGTACCGGAACGCGCGCGTGTAAGACAAGACACTGGGCCAGGGTTCTCTATTAATAGATTTTTTAAAAATCCCAATTACAAAGACGGCGTTAACAGCGTTTGTATGAAAATGAAATTACTTTAAAATTACAAATTAGTGAGGTCAGGGTAGTAAAACGCGCTACATATAGTTTAGTTTTTTTAGTGTGGCTATGTGTAATAAAATTCAGAAAAATATCATTCTCGATTCAAGAAATAGCAGGTCCTGAATTGACAGGGATCCCCATTACGGAGTTATCTTGTCATGTAAATCCATTATTATTACGATTATTTAATCGTAATATTATAGAAATTAATAAAAAAATTGCTATTATTTAACAGTTGTATTTCTTGTTTTAATGTTTTATTTAAATACTTAGCTTCCATTGAAATTACTACACAGTATTCATTATGAAATGCTAGGAAAATAAATACACACCTACACATTGACACTGCAGTATTAGTTCACCTTATATATAATATGAGCCGTAATAAGTTTGGGGCTTTAAAACGAAGCCCACTTTGCCAATTAAAACTCCCACGCCATTGACATGGTGTGGTTGAATTTTTTCAACTGCAACCAGGGTTAATTTCTTGGGTTGCTTTTGATTGGCAAAGTGGGTGTAGGTCCGCCCCGTCGTTTCATGTTTGTATCGTCCTGTACTGTCCCTATCATACCATCCTATCATTTCATTGTATATATACCATCCTATCATTTCATTGTATATATAACCATCCTATCATATAACCATACTATATAATCGCATTGTATATATAACCTATAATCGCATTGTAAATACTCATTCATTGTAAATACTCATTCATTGTATATATAACCATCCTATATAATCGCATTGTAAATATTCATTCATTGAATCGCATTGTAAATATTCATTCATTGAATCGCATTGTATATATCCTATATAATCGCATTGTATATATGTAATGTATTGTTCAATGTTTGTAAAGAAATCACTTGGATTTCACGTCTAATACCCATATAACCCGCCCTTGAACTCGATTGGGGGGTTAGGGTATTGTATAAGTCTTTAATGTATGTGCCCTTTCTTGCCTCGAAACTCGAATGAGGAAGAGACGGGCATTGTATATGTTTTGTTTTTTTGTATATAAAAATATTTTAAAGATACAAATACATTAGTAATAATAAATGGAATTTCAAGATATTACATCTATCATCACAGAAATATCAAATTTAAGAAATCAAGGAATCGTACTTTCTGAATTTTTGAATGAAGACAGACTTTTGAATGAATTTGAACAAATTGATATACAATTGAAACATGGAAGATATGTTCTACCTAAAATGTATTCACTGATAAAAAGAATCCAAAAAGCGGTTAATGCTTCTTTGTATAACAATGATATTAATTTATTCATTCGGCTATTTAGTATAGTTGAAGCCATTAGAAAGAAACTCGGGGAACAGTACCAAGTTCGGTCAGAGATTGCTTTGAAAGTGAAATCTATAAGACGTTTGATTGATGCAAGCATTGAAACCGACAATTGAAAAATCGTTAGCATTTCCAATAATGACATCAGAAGCATTAACTACCAGACTAGCCCGTGAGAGGTTAGCATTACTGAAAAAGTTTATACCAATTCGAGATAACGTGCGAGATAAACTACAACTTAGACAGCAAGCGCAGACTGACTTTTCTATTGGAAGCGAACAACTTTTTGCCCCTGTAACTAAAGCCACTAAAGATATGAAACTTGCAACAGAACGTGCTATATACGGCGACATCCCTAAAGAGGGAGCAGTACCTATTATTGATGTATTAGGAAAGATTGCTACAGAAACTGAAAAAACTCACGAGGGAATAAAACAGCTTTCAGGTGAGTTACAAACTCAGCGAGAAATACAACAAATGGATGATATTGATACTGATGATAACCACGTTGAAGGTGCTAGTGATTCTATTGAAAAAAGTGTTCCTTTTAACGAGAAATTCACCGATGAAGCTATAGAAGAAATCAGACGAATTCAATTGCTGAAAACTAAAGAAGACTATGCGTTATTTGGAAACTTTGCTGTAAAAAGTTATTATAACAGGGAGAAATTTTTAAAAGACGAGTATAAAAAAAACACAATAAACAAAGATCAATGGGTGGATTGGATATATAAAATTAATAAAGAAATCACCGGAAATTTAAAAAAGAATACATTGGAATACAGAGCTTTTAAAATAGGAGTTGATTTGTATGGTTTAGAACAACAACAACAACAACAACAACGAAAAGAAGAACAACAAAGTCGAAGTCGAGGTCGAGGTCGAGGTCGAGGTCGAGGTCGAGGTCGAGGTCGACAATCTGCAGAAATTCAAAACGTTTCCGAATCAGCTGCAGAAAATCAAAACGTTTCCGAACCAGAAAGTTCTTCAGGAGAGGGTTATGGAAGTTCTCATCATGATTCTCATATGTGTCCTAGTAATATCATTAATGATATATCACGACTTGAGGTTCTTATGGGAGGTAAGCGAGCTGGAAATAACTCAGTCGAAATAACTAATGAAGCATTTGATATTTGCAGACGATTATTCCAAGGTGGGATAATTGATATTCATACGTATCGAGAACTCTTGGATGAGTTAATGGACGGAATTCCAGGGGAATTTAGCGATTGAAATTGTATTTAGAAATTACAAAGTCATTTCAAATAAGATGATAGTACACTATAATCACAATAAACCAACAAACGTGTATGTAGTGAACTCAAGATTACCCGTTTATAAGGCATACTACGGTGACGGCCTTGGAAATATCATGGCTGGTTTATTCACAAGAATAGCCCCAAAAGTAGCACCAATTGCTAAACAATTAGCGATGAAAGCCATTGATGTTATTCGTAATAAGGGAATAAACGCTGTTGGAGATCTTGCAGGAACGGCCTTTTCTACCGCAAAGAATAGAATAACGTCATTGGTGAAATCTAGATTCGGACGAAAACCACCACCACCGCTACCTTCAACAACAATGATGCCTGCAAATGTCAGTAAAGTGATAAATAACGCAGTGGAACAAAAACTAGCATCATTAGCAATGACTTCACCAGATAGTAGTAATATTGCAAGTATGATAGCGGGAAGTGGTCTTGGAGGAAATCGAAAAAGAAAATGATTTAGAAAAACGATACGTTTTAGTATAAATGGCATTTAAAAAAATTGCTGATCCAGCGTTTGATATGGCGGCACCGGTGAATAAAGATGATTCTAAAATTAACTATCAGTATTATGCCTATCCTGCAAGAGAGCCTAATCAACGAGGGAGAGTTGAACTTCAAGTTCAAGATACAAGTAGATACTTTTTGCCGTGTGAGGCGTTTATTGAAGTAGAAGGAGAACTTGTAACAAATGTTGCAGCTGATACGCCATATGGGAATGACCAAAATATCCGAGTTGGTTTCGTAAATAATGGCATTATGGCGCTATTTAACAGTGCAAGATATATCATTGATGGAAAAGAAATTGAATCAATAGAACAAGATGTTGATATTGCAACAACAATAATCGGACTTGCGAGATATTCTGATGATTATACAAGGTCGGCTGGTCCGTCTATGATGTTTGCTAAGGATACTTCTGATCATGCTGACCATATTCAGTTTATTAAAGTACTAACTGCGGTAGATACTGCAGAAGTTGATCAACAACTCGCAGCTAATCTAGACCGTGAAGCCCAACCAGCCAATCCATTCGACATTTTAAAAAAGGTCAATGATAATTTCAATCTAGGATTTGCAACACGAAAAGGAGCATTAAAAGGACAACATCGACGATTTTCATGTGCAATTCCGTTACATCATATATTCGGATTCTGTAGAAATGTCAGAAAAGTCATCTATGGAGCAAAGCATACGGTTGTGTTAGTGCGAAAGGAAAATGACAATGATGCAATTTGGCGTGCTAATGGTGTTGATGATGGTAAAGTCATTTTAAATAAATTGACTTTATGGATGCCCGTCTTGACACCAGCAGTTACAATAGAGCAAGAATTACTATCGTTTATGGACACAGGTGGAAAATCATTGCTAAGTTGGCTAACAACAACGACTGATACGAAGCAGGATAATATAAATGGCACATTTACATGGCACTTAGCATCAAAACAAGGTGTTTCAGCTCCACGTCATATCTTTATAGCGTTACAGGATGCAAATCGAGTGAGTCGTCAAGTATCTAGTCATATGATATTTGATAAATTAGGGGTAAGTGAAGTTTCGTTGAGAATAAACGGACAACAAGAGCCAGCAGAGATTGTACAGCTTGATTATGATAACAACAACATAGCTCGTGTATATCATAGAATATTGTCGTATATGGGTCGTGATCAAAATGTTGATACTGGTTTGCAAATATCGCAAATTGATTTTGAAAAACACTATCCGATTTATTACTTTTCATTGGAACATCTTGACATGATGAGACAATCTGTTGTTGATATATACTTCCAAGCTCGGGTACAACGCCCTGCTGGTATAGCCGATTATAGAGCAGTTGCTGTCATTCTCAGTGATAAATCAATGTTGTTAGAAGGAGTTGGCGGACGAATGAGACTTATTGATGCACCAGTGGAAAACATGTAATGTTTTCAAAAATCATTTGATTTTCCAAACATGTAGTTAGGATTTTCACAATAAGATCAATTGAAAGTGTAAATTACATTTTAGAATAGAATGACATATAGTATTGTTAATGTCCAGTTGACTGATGGTCAGGTCAAGAAATTGAAATCAAAGTCGGCTAAAGAATGTGGAACTACAATAACGCTGAAACCCACTCAAATGTCCGGTGGTGCACATAAATTATCACTGACAGATCGTCAAATAAAACATTTCAATGATGCGCTAAAGAACAAACGAGGAGTTCAAATTGATTTTTCGAAAGCAGCTATCGCCAGTATGATAAAATCGGGTGGAATATTCCCGCTGTTAGCTGCTATTCCAGCATTGATTGCAGCGGCTGCCCCAGCGGTTGCGAAGGCGGCAGCGTTAGGAGCCGTTGGTACTGCTGCAGGAATGGCCCTGAAAAAAGCTACTGGGAAAGGCTATAAAAAAAAGGAAAGGGTCTAAGACTACCAGGAACTCCACACAATTGGTACAAGGGCACGGGCCTAAGAATACCAGGAACGGCTTATTAGTGGAAAAATCCCTAGGATTTTCACCAATGTCCAATTTTGATTTAATTGATGCTGTAAAATCATTATCAATAAAAAACTTTAGAGGAGTTTTCATGAGAGATCAATTACCGTCAAAACCAATGAAAAATGAAACGGGTATTATCAATCTCGATAACAGCAGCGGAAAAGGAACTCATTGGGTCGCATATGCAATTGATCCACGTGGAATTGTCTATTTTGATTCATATGGATTAGCTCCACCAAAAGAATTCATGCGATATGTATCCACAATAACAAAGTCATCTCCAATTTTTTATTCCACGCTACCAACACAACAGTTAAATGATCCACCGATATGCGGTCGTGAGGTATTAAACTTCCTTGCAGAGATATCTAAATTTCCAAGAAAACCACCACAAGTTGTTGTTAATGAATATACTAGCAGGCATGGCAAAAACGATAGCGTTATGATTTAGAAAAACGTAGCATTTTCGTATAATGATTGATATTTGGGGACGACCTTTATCAGAATCAAAAAAAACAGAAACCGATAGCAAATTCGCTGTCGAAAGTGTAAAAAAAATAATCGAAGATGAAATCGCCGAGACATTAAATTTGTCAAGTGTAGATCCTGGGGAAATAGTTGTATTTCAAGATCGCCAGGGCAAATTGAAATCTAGTAATGTTTCATTGGATGATGTCTTAATACGAAGACGTGACGTCGTTGAAGATACAATAGCGTTATATTCAAATGATGGAAAACTCAAACCAGGTGTATTTGTTTCTACAATCACAGATGCATTAAAAAATTTAAATGAAGAACTTGAAAAACATATAACAACATATACTTCCCTTCGTAGAAATATTATCAATAAATTCTTTGGAACACCAGCGGTAACCTCTCCATCTCTCGCTGAAATTAAATCCAATTTTGATGAAATTAAATCCAGTATTAAAAATATTAATGATGCTGGATTTAGTATTATTAGAGATAGCATTAATAGTATTAAAAAATCTATCGAGGATATTACAAAATTTAAAACAGACAATCTTCCGCTACTTGAAAGAATAAAGATTCCTCATGAGAGAAATATCATAAATATGATATACACAGTTCTCTCTGGATCATTAGATTGGGAACCTAAAAAGAATACAGTAACCCTCACTGTGTCAAACAAGGGTATTTATCGATTAACAATAGTGTCACTGAATCAGTTTAATATATCATCATCGACTTCATATGGATACAACAACGTGATTTCAACGACTATTGACGTGGGTGAATACAAACGGTTTACAATAACAAGCACTGATCCTAATTTAAATAAGACATCATTTGTATGGTACATGGAGTTTGTAGCTGATCTAAATTAGAATTTTTAACAATTAAAAACCACTTGAGGTTTTAAAATAATATGATTCCATCATCGCAATATCGCTATGATACCGTCAAAGACTTCTTAACAAAACTCAAAACACTCATTGATGAATATGAAATAAAAATTAAAAAGTATCGCAGGAGAATTACCGCAATTGATGTTACAGTATACTCGGTATCTGGTATAATGGCCGGTGCTGGTATTATACTATCTTCAGTAACAATGGTAGCTCCGATTGCTGTCCCAATTGCTATTTCCGCGGTGACAACATTTGCTGGACTTGCAAATGCTATTACTAAAAAAATATCATCGTGTTCTCAAGAAAAACTTAACGACTATATAGTAAAACATCAAGCAGTATCTAACGGTTACTCACAATTATCCTCGTTGATGTCATCATCGATTGATGATACGATAATTACCGAAGACGAATTCTCCGCGATGATACGTATTTATGATACTACGATTAAAAACGCTAGCGTTTTTTCATCTATTGCAAAATTAGACATTGTGAATAATAATAATAATGTCGCAAGAGATTCAACTACTTCAGCGGATAGCAGAAAATACCACTCCGCGGAAAACAAGTATGATATCAATATCGTCAACAAACCCTAAATTCAGTGTGAATTTTCCCTCGCCTGTTTCAGTAAAGGAAATCGCGTTGGCAAAATTACGAGTGTATCATAGTTGGCCTAATATCAGATCGGTTCATTTGGCGGTCAGAGACCTAATAATTCTCTGGTATTTGCATATAGGAATAAAAAAGATGACACTCCAGATTGGAACGTTGTTTCAATACCAACTGGGTCCTATCAAATTGAGCAAATTAATAATGAATTACAACGTAGAATAAAATCCATTACTAAAAAAGAATCAAAAATTGCGATAACAGTTCATGAACCAACACTGTCATCTACAATTGAAATAGGCTCTCCTGGGTATGTTGTAGATATTTATAACAGTTCAATAAGAACAGTATTAGGATGGCCCGAAGATCCACCTAGAAGTGCTGGTAATTCCACGCCCGAGCCTGTAAAATCTGATTACGTCACTGATGAAATAGGACCTGAAAATCCATCAAAAGGATATAAAAAATTCGAGGATATAAACTTCACAAAAAGATATCGACGTAAGAATCAATATGGTGAAGATGTGTGGAGAATTCCATTTTTTAATGATTATATCCCACAGGAAGGTGAAATTCTGGAAATACATGAAACAAGTCCAACATTTGTAGATATTAAAGATCACATCCTTGATAGAATGAATAATGATTTTTTGTCGTTATTACCCTCATTAAGATCTGGCTTTCTTACACAAGCTGAGTTTACTAGTGTAGTCTCCGCGGGTAATAAAATCATCGATGACATGGAAATATTTAATTCGAGGATTACTAATCTCTTCACTGATGAAAATAGCCCGATTTCAAAAACTAGCTCAGCTCAAGATTATAAAAAAAATATAAATGAAAATCCAAATTATAAATTACCAGGATATAACGTTCCCGAGTTAAAGAAAAAACTCAGAACTGCCATCGACGAAGGATTTAATAAAATCTATCAATCATGGAAAGATAGCCAGCCGAAGCCTATTATCCTCACTTATAATAATTCTCCCGACGGCGACGGTAGACATATCGCACCGAACAATGTGAATATTTCATCGGTGATCGCACTTAATTTAACGTGTGATGTAATCGAAGGAAGTTATCACATTAATATGGAACAATCAAATCAAGCCCGACAAGGTTACATTCTTTATTCATTTTCACCAACAGCACCCCCCGGATTTTTAATTGTTGAGAATCCGACTAATCCAGTCTATATGCAATGTCAAAATGATTCACTAACTAGAATTAATTTTACACTCACCGATCAGTCAAATAATTTAATTGATCTACGTGGTGAAGTATTATCGATTAGTCTGTTTGTGAAAAGCTAACAAATATCGGTTAAATAATTTGTATTAATCAGCAGCAGAGAGGGTGAAATGACAACATATTTGCGACCGTAGATGGCAGCAATTTGAGTGTGGTTATGACAATGTATTTGCGACAAAATCGCTAAGATGGGGTCTTTATTTTTTTTTTGGTTGAAATATGAGATTTCGTAGGAAGGCTCCATTGGCATTCTGAGGCTTTAATCGATTCTGTCGCAAAAATTTGTAGACGTAGATGGCAGCAATTTGAGTGTGGTTATGACAATGAAT